>PVJX010000278.1:226993-273459 GCA_004027295.1 Dolichotis patagonum | reverse complement strand
TTTGTCTTAATGTAAAGTACTGTGTTGCCTATGTTGTCCTGTTCTGTTCTGATCTGCTCTGTACTGCCCCCTTTTCTTTTATTCTCTTTTAAATAAAAAATATATATATATATAAGAAAGGGTTTAAAAAAATAAAATAAAATAAAATTGGTTTGAAAACTAAAAAAAAAATTTTTTTTGAATTTTTTCCACATATGCTTCAAATATACACTTAGACACACAGCTCTTTGCAAGAAAACAGCTGTAACCTGTAGGAAGCATTGCTGGATTGTGTATCTTTGCCATCTGTAAGGCTAAATGTATAGCATTGCATTGTGAGATGGTTTGGAGTTATGCTGCTTGTGTCAGAGGATTTTACAACAGTGTGACTGCCAGGCACCCTTGTCACAAACTTGCATGCCACCTTGTGGAAAATGCTGCAACTGGTATGTTTATGAAGTAAATAATGCCTCAAAAATATTTATTAAAAACCACAGTTTTATCTAATCACCTGCTTTTCACATGAACAATTAAAGACATTTTCATATATATATATATATATATATATATATGAAAATATATGACATTTTCATATAACTCTTAACTCATATATATGATTTATATCATAACTATGGACATATATATCATATAACTATCATATCTATGATTTTATATGATAGTTAAGACAAGTTATATTACTAATTTCTGTAAGTTCATTGAAAAGAAAGGTTTGTGTCTATACTGTTTGGTCAATTTTTTATGCCTGGGTCTTATAATATGAACAACTACTTTGAATACACTATGTGTTAACCATTGTTACTCTACTACTATCTTGCTTTGAAATTTCATATTGCTTTTATTGTTTTTTCTCCTTAAAATAAAAAAGATATTTTCTAGATAATTAAAGCTTTTCTTACTCAATTACATAGTTATGAAAAGCAAAATTGTTTTTTAGCTTGAATAACTCAAGTAATTGTCTCTATTCTCGAATTCTCTTGGCTAGTATATGCCTAAATAATTCATCACATACCAGAACTTTTCAAGAATGATGTATCTTAGCACTCAAATCTCCCCTCTCTCCCCTCATTCTCTTGGTGTCATAAAAAGATGGAATTTTAAGAAGGGTTAGGGCAGAGGAGTAGGCCATTAGATACAACTCATCCTTTAATCTTTCCAGCAATTCCATAAACACTTCCTGACAGTTTACCATGAATGAAGAACAAGGTCTACCATCTTTATTCAAAGGAAAACACAAACACAGATAAATAATTTCATAAGAATAGAGCTAAGTCTATACAGCTACCAATCAATTAGGTAAAAAGCAAATCACGCTTTTGCTATATCAGTTGGCATGGAGGAACTCAATAGTTTTTCTTATAGGTGCAAAAAGTTTCCTTTTTTTTATAAATGTGAACAAAAATTTTGGTAGGTAGACCTCACCCAAGCAAAGTAAGGTTATATATATGAACATCAAAATATTTGCCTCTATCTTGGCTCTATTTTGTACCAGCTAATCATTGGAGAACCTTCATTTCCCTCTGTGAGTAGATTTATGTTGTAGATTCCTGGGTGATGATTCTTGGGATAGAGGTCCTCCTCGGCAGTGACCACCACAGCTTTTAAGCTCACAAGAGCTCTCCCTGCTCCCAACAAGATGGCCACCCATAGTCTGCCCTCAGCAACAAAAACAGGCTCAACTGTCTGAATTTCCCAAGGAACCAGCCTCAAGGCAAAATTATAATCAGTACAGACAATCTACATCCTGTCCCCTAAGTGACCACCAGGACAGGACCCATTATGATGTGACACAGTTCACACACCTCAGTCACCACAGAAAGTTCTGTCAATCCTCCCTGATCTTGCCAAATTCTCCTGGCGTGCCCTTAGGAATTCACATGCTCTCATCAGCACACTCCCACAGACCCTCTGCCTCTTCTCAAAGTATCCCCCTCACTCTTCCGTTTCGCAGCAGAGGTAGAGAATCTCCCTTTCCCTCTCAGGAGTGGCAAATTCATGCCCTGTCCTCCTCCCTCCAATTTCCAGCACTCTCAATGCCTCTTTTCCATCCCCTCTCTGCGGGCTTTGTTTCCTAGTTCACTGAGGAAAACAGAATCAAGTAAAAGAAAACATCTATGGTCACTTTATTTTAAAGCATTGGTTATCATTTTTAAAATTCCAAACTATTCTTCTGTAGAATTTTTATCCTCTTTTGTGCTAGTCAGTTTTCCATTGCTGGGATAAAATGTCTGACATACATTACTTAAAGGAGAAAAAAGTTTACATGGGCTCATAGTTTCAGAGATTTCAGTCCATGTCAAGGTGGCTCCAAGGGAGATACATCATGAGAGAGAGGCAAGGTCAACTCAGGGCATCTGAGAAGCAGAGAAAAGGGGCTGAGCCAAGGAGAAAAGAACCACATACATAGTCCCGAGGTCATGGCACCTAGACACACCCAGGAAGGTGCTTTACTAATTTTCTAAATGTCTCTCAAGCCAACTAAATTGACAATCAATATTAACTGTCGGTGCTGGGAAACCAAGCAAACAGCCAGCCACCCTGGTAAGTGGCTGTAGTCTGGCAAGCCATGGCCATCCCAGGGTGAGGAGCAGCAGTGTCTCCTGAGATCCATGCCATGTTGGAACTTAGGGCACTGGGAAGCCAAGCAAACAGCCAGCTACCCTGGTAAGTGGCTGTGGTCTGGGAAGCCACGGCCATCCCAGGGCAAGAAACAGCAGCGTCTCCTGAGATCTGTGCCATGTTGGAACTTAGGGCACTGGGAAACTGAGCAACCAGCTCACTACCCTGGTAAGCAGCTGTGAGTCTACTGGCACAAACATCCCACCCCCCCAACCCCATTAGCAAGTGGGAACCAGAGATCTGAGCATCTTTTGGAAGGTTGACCATATGTAATATAGCAAATAAGGGGGATTTGCTTCTATCATTTCTTTGAAGCAAATATTTTTATCATTGTTTTGCTTTGTCCTGATTAATGGTATTGCTCTATTCAATATTCTGTTTTGATAAGTTCTATATATTCTGTATTTCCTTTGATTTTGCTATACCTAATTAAAAGAACAACTATTGTGAAGATAACAAGATATACTATGGTACCTGCTGTGAAGTTCTGTACCAATTTCACTAGACTGCCTCAGTTGGCTTTATTCCAGCCTATTCTGTTGTATTTTACTGCCTTCAAATTAATAAAAAAAATTTTTTTTAAATGAAACACATTTAACTTGAAAGGAAATTTTTTTTTTTTTTGGGAAAGGAAATTTGTAGACTGAAAATCAAGGGAGAGAAAACAATCGTTCTATACAACAGGAGATCAGAAAAAAAGCAAGGGTAACTTGCCCATCAACCACAGAATGGATAAGAAAGAGGGTTGGGGGTTTAACTCAGAAGCATAAGTGCCTGCTTGGCAAATGCAAGGTTGTGAGTTTGATCCCTGGCACCACAAAAAAAAAAAAAAAAAGAAAGAAAGAAAGATATGATATTTTCGTATCATGGAAAGCTACCCAACTATAAAGTAGAATAATCTTGAGGCTCTTATAGGTAAATGGATGCAACTGGAGATCATGTTCATGGGTGAAACAGTTTGAACTCATATGGGTGAACCCTAGCATAAAAACAGAAGGAGTTAGAGGGATCAAAAAAGCACAATGTATATTATAAAAGTGATAGGGGAGGAAACACCTGGGAGGAGAAGGTAGTGACACTGTTAACTTCTTACTGTCTTGGCTTAAACTCTTGCATTGTTTTCACAATTTTGTTAGGCTTGGTTTTGTTCTGTCTTGTTTTGTTAGATTTTACTGTGTCTGATGGTATGGGCAGCTATTTTGAACATAATGGGATGTATTATGGTATTCATGGTTGGTTTCCTATAATCTTGTTTTGAAGTCCTATAATGTTTTCATTTTGTTTGTTTAATTGGTTTTATTCTGTTGTGTTTTGTTTGATTTTTATTATGTGTGATAGTATGGACAACTGTTCTGAAGAAAACGAGACATTATAGAAACCATTGTTCATTTCCTATTATCTAGTGTTGAAGTCCTGTAATGCTTTCATTCTTTTGATTGGTTTTATATTATTTTGTTATGTTTGATATTGTTGTGTGCGAAGATATGGACAACTATTTCACAGAAAACAAGAGACATTATGGTAGCCACTGTTGATTTCCTGTTGTCTTGTTTTGAGGTCCTGTGTTGCTTGCATTGTTTTATTCTGATTTGCTTTGTTCTGTTTTGTTTTGTTTTACTCTCTTTAAAATAAAAAAAATATAAAAAATTTTAAAAAAATATTAACTGTCAAGCCTTCCTTATTTTATTTTGCTACCCTCTGAAGCATCTGATATGCTGAAATCTATAGTCAATACTCTGCCTCTAGAATATAATAAGCTCCATGAAGGTGAGAAATTTGGTCCGTTTCATTCGCTGTTGAAATTTTACTTCTTAAAAAATTGCCTGCTAGGGCTGGGGATTTAGCTCAGTGGCATAAGCAACTGCCTGGCAAATGCGAGGTTGTGAGTTCGATCCCCAGTACCGCCAAAAAAAAAAAAAAAAAAGAATAATAAAAAAACTGCCTGATACTCATAAACACCTAATAATTCTTAGAATGACAAGAAAATTAACATGCCACCACTGCCTCTACCGGCCTTTCCTCACTTCTCCCTAAGCCCTGACTTCCTCCTGGATCCTGTATATAAACAAACTCCGGTAAGGTCAAGCTTCCAGGCAGGCCCTAGTGCTATCACCTCTGCCTCCTCAGAGCTATCATTCAGCAATGATTCCCACTCTCGCCCACATTATTTACCTTCTCTGCCTTACTGGATTACTCACTCCAGCATAAATGTGCTCCAGCATTTCTTGTATCTCCAAAGTGAAAATTTCCCTTGATGCCACATTCTCCTCCATTTACTGCCCAGCTTTTCTTCTCTGATTTTTAGGAAATGTCTGAAAGTTGTCAGCTCAGTATTCCTACTTTTCTTGACTCTAATACTTGGCACTTCTCCAATCAAACTTTCATTCTCAATGCTCTAAGTCACCGCACTCATCAAGGACACCAAAAATCTCCATTCTCCTACTCATTGAACATCTGCGATGTGCCTGGGACTTTCCTGAATTCTAGAAATTCATGTATCGTCATGTTTAGTGTTGGCAACCTCAGTGCTCTCATTGATTTTAGCAGGTCAGTGGTGCTTGATCCTTCTGGAAATTCATCTTCCTGTGCTTCTGATAGACATTTTACTCTTCTGCTTTTCCTTTTACCTTCTGCTCCTGCTCAGTCTCACTTTCTCAGTTTTCCTCCTTTTAACTTCTAAACGTTACTGCACCAAAATCTTAAACCTTGGACCTTTTCCATTTCCACACTTACTCCCTAGATATCATATTTTGTCCCATGTACCACCTGGAAACTCCAGATTGGTATTCCAAACCCTGAGTGTTTGCTGAGCTCCAGAACTTCTTAATCTAGTGTTTACTTTCCTGGATGTCTAATTGCTTCCCAATCTTAAAATGTTCATAGCAAATCACTCAACTTTCTTCCTCAAATGCATTCCTAGTCAATGAGTTGCTCAAATAGAAAACTAAGAAACTATCTTGGTTCCTCTCTGTCCTCTACACCCCACATCCAATTTGTCTGCATTACCTTCTAAATATATGCTGAAGCATTTAGGAGGGAAGAGTAATTATGTTTGCCACCTAATACACTCAGGGAGATAGTACAGTGGGAGAGCAGGTGGTTAGCATGCGTGAGACCCTAGATCTGTCTGACTTACTTCAATTAAGTGTATAAATAATAGAAGACATTGATGAATAGATATAAGAATGGATAGCTGTGTGGCAATACATATATGATAAGATATTAAGCATAGATAATGGTGACTATATGGGTAATTACTCTCAACTTTTTAGCTCCTTCAACTTCTCTGTGTGTTTTAAATTTTCCATAATAAAATTGGGGGGAAATGGATTGAGGTTTCAAAACAGTTTTAATTGCATTTTGTGATATCTTTTCAAAACTTTTGAAAGTGTTGTTTGATACCAAAACATTTTCAGCTCTTCTTTAGAAAATATCTCATTTTAAGCTCTTGGTCAGCCTTTCTTATTGATTTTAAATTCTTTCATGCATGTCTAAGACATCAAGATATTGTCATGAACCAGATGGGTCCAATCCCTGCTTTTATTCATGGGATATGTTTTTAATTGACATTTTTTGATTAGGAATATTAACAAGTAAGTGGAAATAATTTCTTTGCCACACAATACCACATGCTGAAACTTGAATGTTGCAAACCATTTCTATTTCTTTAAATGGTTTCAGAGAAATAAAAGATATTTTAATATTGACCAGTGTGAACAAACTGAAAAAAGATTTTGAAATTTTTCAAATTATAAATAGGCCATGTTTATACAGAACAAAGTAAAGGAAGTATAAGGGAGAGTCTGAGGCAGAGTAAGATGATGGCTAAGGTCTTCAGCCCCTGCCTCTCCAGACATAACAAGTATAGATGTACAACCAAACCTGCAAACTAAAAAGAAGAGATGCTAATGCATAAGAAGAAACACACAAATGTACAAAACTCTTTGCTAAGAGTAAACATATAAGTTAAATGTTCTACTGTTGGAAACGTTGTGCATAAATCATTCATATGAAGGCTTAAAAAAAGTGAAACTAACAACTAGCTGGACATGGTGGCACATACCTGTAACCCCAACCCTCTGAAAAGCAGAGGAAAGTTTGAACCCACCTGGGCAATTCAGCAACTTGGTGAGACCCTGTCTCCAAAAAACCTTTTAAAGGACTAAGGTTGTAGCTCAGTATGCAGGCTCTGGGTTCAGTCTCCAGTATTACAAATAACAGCAAAAAATAACAATAGACACAGGAAATATAGAGAAACATAGAATGGAATTTCATAAATTCATCATATTGGAGACATGAAATGCAACTAGAAAGATTTTTCCATTTGTCTTTGTTCTTTACGATCATGTTAAGTTGCTATCATTTCAAAACAGCTTTTATAATCAAAAGATTTTTGGAAGCCTCCCACAAAACAAAAATCTATTATAGGCAAACTAAAAAGAATAAGCAAGGAGTACACTTTTATGGCAATTCACTTAAACACCAAGAAAAACTCTAAGAGGGAACAAAAAAAAATACAACAAAACTAAGGGCAGAAGTTACATAAAATTAATAAGACCTAATCTGTCAATAAACACTTTGAATGTAAATAGATTAAATTCTCCAATGAAAAGACACTGGATTTCTTTTCTAAAGAAAGAAAAATATGACCCAACTATATGTTGCTTAAACGAACTTACTTTATCTATAAGAACACACAGACTGAAGGTAAAGGGATGGAATAAGGTTTTCCATGCAAAGGGAATCCAGAGAAAATAAGGAGTGGCCACACTTATAACAGACAAAGTAGACTTTAAATCAAAAATAATAAAAAGAAACAAGAAAGGTCCATATAAAGAGGTCAATTCGCAAAAAGATAACAATTCTAAGAAGATATGCATCCTATTTTAAAGCATCCAAATATATAAAGTAAATATTAATAGACCTAGTGGCAGAGACAGATTCCGATACAATAATAGCTGGGGACTGTAATATCCCAGTACTTTCAGCTGTGAACAGGTCATCCAAGCAGAAAAATCAACAAAGAAACAGCAAAGTTACATTACACTGGAGACCAAGTGAACACGGCAGACATCTACATAACATTCCAACCATAGCTACTGAAGACACATTTTTCTCACAAGCACATTGAGCTTTCTCTGGATGGATTCTATCACAAGCTGCAAAGCAAATTTCAATAACTTTTAAAAACTGAAATTATATTGACCATCTTTTCTGAACACAATGCAATGAAACTAGAAATCAAATAAGGAAATGGTCCTCAAATCTGCAGTAATCACAGTAGCATGGTATTAGCATAAAAACAGAAGCACAGACCAGTGGAAGAGCTTAGACAATATAGAAGTAAACCCAAGCATTCAGAGCCAACTAATTTTTGAGAAAGGTTCTAAGAACACATATGGGAGAAAGGACTGTCTTTTCAATAAATCATGTTAAGAAAATTGGTCAAACACAGAAGAAGAAGAATGAAAGTGGCCCCTTCAATCTTACCAGTTGCAAAGATGAACTCAAATGGATTAAATAATTAAAACACAATATCTGAAACTTTGAAAATATTGGAATAAAACAAAAAGGAAATGCTTTAAAATGGGTAAGAATTTTTTGGACAAGACCCAAAACCACAAGAAACAGAAGTAAAAATAAACAAATGGCTACATTAAACTAAAAAGCTTCTGCACATTAAAGGATACAGTCAACAGAGTACAGAGATAAACAACAGAGTAGGAAAAGTTTTGCAATGTATACACCTGAAAATGTGTTGATATCCAGAATATATAACAAATTACAGTAACTGAATAGCAAAAATATTACCCAATTTAAAAATGGTAATAGATCTAAATAGACATTTTTCAAAAGAGGGCATACAAATGGCACTTAGATAATGAAAACATTACTAGTCATCAGAGAAATACAAACCAAAACCATAATGAGGTGGCCCCTTACCCAATGAAGACTAGCTGCTTTAAGAAAGAACAAAGATAATACTATCAGGGGATGTGTAAGACAACAGCCATTTTATAAAACAAGATGAAGCACCCTCAAAAAATTAAAAACAGAATTACAACATGATCCATTAATCCCACTACTGGATATATATTGAAAAGAAATGAAATTGGGGTATTGAAGAGATATCTACACTTCCATATTCACTATAGCACTATGGGTATTTTAATTAAATTGATCTAATAAATACAGAAAATGTGGTGAAAGAGGATATGAGAAGGGAAAATAAAAAGGATCAAGATGTGATATATATGACATAAATTTATATCAATACTTTAATTAATATATTCATTTTGAATTACAAATATATATAGTATTTCTGATTGAAACCTTTTCATGCACTCTAATTCTTTTTTTTATTTTAAAGAGAATAAAACAGAAGAGGGCAGAACAAAGCCGATCAGAACAGAACAACATAAGCAACACAGTACTTTACAGTAAGACAACCAGACATTAAGAGTAGCTATCAAAATAGCTCTTTCTCTGCTATAGTTGAGCATAGTTTCAAATACAATAATATCAAACATAATAAAATAGTATAAAACCATTCGAGAGAATGAAAGAATTACAGGGCATTCTGAACCAAATAACAGAGAATGATCAATGGCTACTATAATATCTCATTTTCAGTAAAAAATTTGTTTATACTATCACATATATTAAAATCCCAATAAGACACAACATGATAGAACTGATGGTAATAGAAGAATAGAAGCATGGTAGGACTTCTAAGCAAGACAATATTAAATTAGCAATGGCTGCCATAATGTTTTGTTTTCTTCAAAACAGCTGTTCCTACCATCACACATAATAAAGTCAAACAAAACAGAATAAAACCATTCTAACTGATGAATGAAAACATTGAAAGGCTTCAAAGCAATGAAACAGGGAATCAAGATTACCATAAAATCATATATACTCTTACCAACTCTCATACTAGGAAGACTATATGGGATTTACACATGTGAGTTTGGTTTATTTCGCTTGAGTATGGTCTCAATGTGAAATATGGTCTCAGTGTGATCATTCTTTATAGCTGAGTAATACTCCATTGTATAAAAATACCACAACTTTTTTATCCATTCCTCAGTTGATGGGCACTTAGGTTGTTTCCAGGATCTGGCTATTACAAATTGTGCTGCTATAAACATGGGTGCACATATATCACTGTGGTATGATGTTTTCAGTTCTTCTGGGAATGTGCCTAGAAGTGGAATAGCTGGGTCAAATGGGACTTCCAAACCCAGCTTTGTGAGGAATCTCCAGACTGACCTCCACAGTGGTTGCACCAGTCTACACTCCCACCAACAGTGCAGAAGAGTTCCTTTTTCCCCACAGCCTCTCCTGCATTTGTTGTTGGTAGCTTTTTTTAACCTGGCCAATCTTTCTGGGGTGAGGTGGGATCTCAGTGTGGTTTTAATTTGCATTTCTCTCATGACTAATGATGATGAACATTTTTTCATGTATTTATTTGCCATTCATATTTCTTCATCTGAGAACTGTGTGTTCATTTCATATGCCCATTTTTGGATTGGGTCTTTGAACTTCGAGGGTCTGATTTTTTTTTTAATTCTTTATAAGTTCTAGACAGAAGTCCTTGGTCTGAGGGACAGTCCATTAAGATTTTTTTCCCAATTTGTGGGTTTTCTTTTCACTCTGCTGGAACTCTCTTTTGACATGCAGAAACTCTTTAGTAAGATGTGGTCCTGGTTACTGATTCTGGGAAGTATTTCCCGATGCACTCTAATTCTTAACTGGTCATTTATGTTTCATATCTGTTTAGCTCCTCTGGCTTTCTATTAATGACTTCTGAGAGTGCCTACCTCTTTCTGATTACTACTTCCATTATATAGTTAGATATATCTTCTCCACACTGAATGTCTCTTTGAGCTGTTTTCTAACCTCCTCTTTACGTGTTTGAATAATTCAGGTGTTTGCTTACAATATTATGCTCCTTGGTGTCACCTGGATTGGCTTCAGATGAGCTGGACATGTGAAGAGGTGTTTCGTTGCCTTTCTTTCCCATATTTCTATTGTTTTTGTTTGTTAGCTTGTTTGGTTTTCTGTGAGACTTTTGGATGCTTACAGTCTAAAGACACTGCTGCTTTAAGTTGCTCTGAAGTGTTGTACTTTGGGCTTGGTGAACTATAATCATTTGCCACAGCCCCAGTATTCTTCCACCTTGGGCATTTTGGGAAAGGAAAATGCAATGTAGTTTGTTCAGCAACCAAGTTCTCTGGGAATGTGCTCTCGTATTGTTAATGTCACAAAAGTGATCTGGATGTTGGTTTACGGAGAAATAGAGACAATTATGTGACTTTGCTACTATCAAATGAAACAGCTATGGTAGTATTGCCCAAGATGAATCAGATATTAACATATCATAAGAACCGGTTATGTACCACCCTTCCTCCTAGAGAAGTAACTATCAGTTATGATGTAAACATTAAGGCATCCTAGGTACTGACTCACTGCTAATATGTACTATGACTAAATGTAACAGCTATGCCAGAGGCTAATGCCAGAAAAGAATTAAACAGTAATTTCACAGGGTTAACTATTAAAAGATTAACAAAGTTTATGGCTATACTATTAAAGATTTAAGGTCTAGGAGTGAGGGAAAGCTTTGAAATCTTAAATTGTATGATATCAGAAGAAGGAAAGAATTGGTATAAAGAATCTTATTGGGCAGAAGAATGTCAATATAATTGGGTAAAGGTAGGGCAAAAAAGCTGGAAAGAAATAGAAGACAAAAGAAAAAGGAGAACAAAAATTATATAAAGAATAAAAATAAGAAAGAAGAAATTAAGAGGAGATCAGTTAAAAGGGAGAGGAGGAAAAATAGAAAAAGAAAAGAAAAAGAAATTAGAAGCAAGGCTGAAAGACAAAGGAAGATTATTCAAGCCTCAGGAAACTGATAAGACAGGAGAGAAGGAAAGAAAACAAGAACAAAACGAAACTAGAACTAAAAATAATGCTTGTACTCACAAGAAAAACAAATTTAAAAAAGAAGAAATTTTTCTGTGACTTCCAGCCTGTGGTCATCTTCTAGGGTCTACAGTGTTGTGGCAGTGTCCAGTTCAAAGAGTGACTCTGCTCTTGATGGTAGACAAGGGAGGCCAAAAATAACATAAGATATTATGGAATATTATTGATCATCCATATTGAGCATATTTCATGGGCCTATAATCTCACCACTCAGAAAGGTCATGCACTTGAGGCCAGCTGTGGCTATATAGCAAGCTTAAGACTTGCTTGGACTACAAAACAAGGTCTTATCTTGAAAGAAAGAAAGAAAGAAAGAAAGAAAGAAAGAAAGAAAGAAAGAAAGAGGAAGAGAGAGAAATGAAGAAAGAAAGAAAGAAAGAAAGAGGAAGAGAGAGAAATGAAGAAAGAAAGAAAGAAAGAAAGAAAGAAAGAAAGAGGAAGAGAGAGAAATGAAGAAAGAAAGAAAGAAAGAAAGAAAGAAAGAAAGAAAGAAAGAAAGAAAGAAAGAGAGGAAGGAAGGAAGAGAAAGAAAGAAAGAAAGAAAGAAAGAAAGAAAGAAAGAAAGAAAAGAGCAAAAAGATAAAAGAAAGAGGGCCAGCAGTGGCCTTGAGTGCCAGGAGGAGAACCAGGAAAAAGCCAGCCCTTTCTCATGAGCCAGTGGTGGTCATGGGCCAGGCCAAGCTCTTCCTGTGAGCCAGAAGCAGCCATGGGTCCTGGGAAGAGAATCAAGAAGAAGCTAACCCCTTCCTGTGGTCCAGTGGCAGTTGTAGGCTGGACCAACCCCTTCCTGTGAGCCAGTAGTGGCCATGCATCTTGGGAAGAAAACCAAGAAGAAGCTAACTACCTGTTTCAGAGAAGCACAGGCTGGAATGATAGCCACTGAAGTTAAAAAAAAAAAACAAAAAACCTTAATGCCTGTATTGTTTGATTAACTTTGCAAGCCTAAAGCCAGTGGTCTAAGCATCTATTTAGAGGCTAACAATATGTAATATAGCAACTCTAAGGGATTTCTTTCTGAAGGTGACAGCCAATGTTGATTTCCTATTATCTTGTTTTGAAGTTCTGTATCACTTTCACAGTTTTGTTTTGATTAGCTTTATTCTTCTTTGTTTTGTTTGATTTTATAAAAAAATTTTTAAAAAGAGGGTTGGGGATTTAGCTCAGTGGCATAAGCGCCTGCCTGTCAAGCCCAAGGTCATGAGTTTGATCCCTGGTACAAAAAAAAAAAATTTTTTTTTAAAGAAAACAGAGAGGAAGCCTTGGAAAGGTCACCAGCCCCAGAACAAAATCATGGGCTGGCAGCACTGATCCCAGGCAAAGCCTCACTACTACAAACACAGCAGAAAGGGGATGTGGAAACATACGGGGACTCCAATGCCATGCAAGTTTCACTCTAAAAATGACTCCTTCCACATGGCAGGCTAGAGTTGGAGAAGACCACTGCAATGTTCCCTCACTGCGGAATGATATCATCAGAAGCCATTTGGAGATGGGGTTTATTGTTTAAGACTGAGCTATTCTGGGAAGCAGAAATCACAAAACACCTTCACTTACAAGTCTCTGGGGTCATGCTACCATCATGATATTGGATGCAGCACAGCCACAGTCATGGGGAAGTTGTGGGCTGGTCTCATAGCTCTGAGAAGTTTAAGCCATGGCAAGTTCAGGTTGTGAAGGCTACAAGGATCCCACCTTTTGTTGTTAGAAGCTATGCTGATCATGTGAGGTTCTGAAGAGCCTGGATCTGAAAGTACTGACCTTAGGTCCCGCAGACCTCTTGGTCTCCCTTACTGCCTACTTCTGGCACAAATCTCAGAGGTCTGTTTGCTTCTGCCTGTTGGCTAGTATGATCTGGGAATCCTGGGATGTATGGACAGAGTTCCCTCTGGAACAAAGGAAGCAACTCAAGAACCCACAGGCCATAACGCTGGCTGGAGAGAGCAGTGATTTGGGATGCACAGAAGGGCACAAACACTGAGAACTGCTGGAGTGAATGCAGCCCTCAGGCAGACACCACTCCACTGACTGACAGCGCGCAGTGGGAAAGGCGGTGCAGGACTCTGCACTCACACAGCAGAAAGGGAATGTGGAAACATACGGGGACCCAATGGTAACTCACTCTGCCCAACTCCTGGCTGGTGGACCCCAGAACCACAGACCTGAAAAGAAACCACTCACTCAAACACCAAGAAGACTTTAAACTCTGTTCTCTTTTTCCTTGGGAGTAAATCTTGTTTTTGTTTTTTGTTTTGTTCTTTCTATCTTTTGCTCTGCCTTTAGTTTTTCTTGTTTATCTTTTCTTGTTACTTTTACCTACTTCTATTAACATTTATTTTTATTTATTTATTTATTGAGATAGGGTCTTGCTGTGCAATTCAGGCTGGCCCCGAACTCACTATGTAGCCCAGGCTACATAGCACAGCAAACTCACAGCAATCCTCCTGCCTCAGCCTCTAGAGTGCTAGGATTACAGGGCTCTGCCACCATGCCTGGATCTTTCATTCTTTAACTGGATTTTTATTTCACATTTCTCTCCTCTTCCTTTGTCTTTGTCCAAACTTTATTTCTTTCATTTTTCCTTCTACCACCTCATCCAGTTTTATCATTATTTCTCCTAATTTTTAACCAGTTAGTTGATTCTCTGATATTATTGGAGAATTTTTTTCTATTGTTAATGATGACATAGCTGCTGTTTTTTAGTAGATACATACTGTATGTCAATATTTGGTTTGTCTTTTTGTCTACATTATTATTTCAGTTCCCTTTTCTCTTGTTAAGGACAGTATAAGTACAGCTAATATGGTGCTTTTAGTAGGTCTTATGACATCTTCAACCCACAGTGCAAAAATAATAGAAACATGAAACAATTCAACAAGATAGCCCTGAAAGACCCATAACTCTATAAAAGCTGATCATGTGGGCACTGAAGTAGAGAAAGCTATAAGAAAAGAACACAAAAACTGAATTCTCAAAACGTTTGAAGAGACAAAAGGAGAAACATGTGAAGATGCATAAGACACTAACAAGCTCAAAGAGAATTTAATTAAACAGATAAAGGTTTTTACTAATAAAAATGATGAGCTAAAAGAAGAGACAAGCCATAAACTAGTTGAGTAAAGCAAGACAAAACAAGATACCACTTCAGTAAAGAATAAGAAAGTATAAAAAGAAAGAAGTAGAAATATGTGATATAGAAAATATAAAGGAAAGCACAGGTGGCAGACATGACCACTGTGACAACAGACTGTCAGAAATAGAAAGCAAGGTGAATGCAGCAGAGCATAAACTCAGTGATACCCTCAAATCAGTAAAGTACCAGGCAAGCCTAATCCAAAGCTGCTAGATGACAAAACAAACAAACAAAAAGCCCTCAGAACTACAGGAGTAAAGGAAAAAATAGCAGATGACTCAAAAGGTATAAAAAGCTCATTCACTGAAAACAGCAGAAATTTTTTCAAATCTAGGGGAAAATACCATATTGAAATACAGAAGGCATGTAGGACTCCCAATAACAACAACTAGAAAAAACTTTAGGCTACAGAACTTTAACAAAAAGAGAGACTACTAAATGCTGTTAGTGGAAAAACACCCAGTAACTTACAAAAGCAAACCCAACCAAGTAACTGTGGTTTTCTCATCACAAACCTTGATGGTCAGAAGATCTTAGAGTGAAGTTTTTCAAGTCCTGTTAAGAAACAATTGTCAACCCAATCTCTTATATCCTGCAAATGTAGCCTTCAAAATTGATGGAGTAAAGACTTTCCACAACAAAGAAAGTCTAAAGGAATACATGACCACTAAGCCAATGGTGCAGAAAATATCCAAGTTAGAGAGACAGGGACACTAACAGCACTAAAGCACCCAAAACAAAAGGTTCATCAACCTGAGAAAGTTGTCAAAAGGAAAAAAAAGTATAGGAAACAACACTGGAAAAATAATACAATTGCAATAGCAACAGAAACACCAAAACAACACCTAGGATTTGGAGGTAGATTTATTTTACACTAAACGAGCACTGACAAGGACTCAATCCTTATAAAAATGTCAGGCCTCAGGCCAGGGGCTTAAGTCAGTGGCACAAGTGCTTGCCTGGCAAGCACAAAGTCATGAGTTTGATCCCTAGGGAAAAAAAATGTCAAAAGCCCAGGGAGACACATTTTTATGGGATTGCAAACGGTAAGCACAGAGGTAAAGTACTTAGCTGTCTTTAACTGGTTCTTATCATATGCATCACAATGAGCAGCTATTTGTAAGAGACAGAAGCAACTGGAACAGAAACCATTTAAGAACTGCAACAGGAACTGTGACCTGGGCAACTCACCGAAGTATACTGACTGAGAGAGTAAGGAGCCAGCACTTTCTGCTACACAATGGCAGGATTCAATAAACAACTTACAGTTATAACTGTCAACATCATTGGCTTCAAATCACCAATCAAAAGACTCAGACTGGCAGATTAAGATCAGAAATACATTGTCTATAGCAAATATAACTCATCCAAAAAGAAGTACATAAGCTGAAAGTGAAAGAATGGTAAATGATACTCCAGTCAGCAAGAGCCCAAAACAAGCAGGAATAACTGTCTTGTTTTTAGGCACAGCACATTTCAATCCAAAACTGATCAGAAGAGACAAAGATAGCTACTACATACTGGTTAAGAGAAAGATTCAACAGTAAGAGATAACAATTGAAAATATCTATGCACAAAACATTGGTACACTCAACTTCATCAAACAAAAATTATCGTACAAAAAAGGACAGATGGACACCAGACAAACATAGTGGGGCCTTCAGTACTCTCACAAATAGACAGGTCATCCAGACCAAAAAAGAAAAAGAAAAAAAAAAACATTAGAGTTAAATCACACCACTGAGTAATGAATTTAACAGGTATCTACAGAGTGTTTCATTCAACAGCAGGATACACATTTTTCCCGAATGCACACTGAACTTTTTCCAAAATAGACTATATCTTAGACCATAAACTACATTTAAATAGATACAAAACAACTGAGATAGTCTGTATATTATCGGATCACTGCGAAATGAACCTAGAAATCACAGTGAAAGAATCCACAAAAACTTCACAAATACGTGAGGATTAAATAATACATTATTGAATAATCAATGGATCATAGAATAAATCAGGAAAGCAACTAAAACATTTCTCAAATCAAATAAAAATTGAAGCACAGCATACTAAGACCTCTGAGACACAATGAAAGCATTTCTAAGAGAGATATTTATAGTTATAAATATGCATACAGAGAGAGCAATACCTCGGTCCCTGATACCTCCCCAAAAAGAAAGAAAAAAAGAAAGTGCAATACCAAATCAATAACTTAATGCATCTCAAGTTCCTAGAAAGACCAAAAACTACCCACATATGAAACTACTAGAAGGAAAGAAACTATAAAATCAAAATACAAATTGACAAAATTGAAACTAAAAAGAAATGTAAGGGACCAATGAATTAGTTTGTTCTTCAGAAGGATGGAAAGGGAATCTGTGAATGAAGAGAGACAGGAAGGAAAGATTGGGGAGGAAAGTAAAAATGATCATGATGCAATATGTGTATGTAGCAATTTCCCCATGAAAAATATGTTTGCTATGCATCACAAACATATACTAATAAAAAATATTTTATAAACAAAAACAAAAAGGAGAAGGAAGATAAGAAATCTTGTCATTTGCAACAACATGAATAGAATTGGAGATCATAAAAGAAGCCAGACACACAGGCACGGTGACTCATGCCTGACAATATTCAACATTGACAACTTGAAGGAGGAGAGGCCTACTTTAACTCAGTTTCAGGAAATTAGTCCATGAGTTACTGAATCCAAGGTGAGAACATTATGTCAGAAGAACAAGAGTAAGGCTGCTTAATTCATGGCAGGGAAGTAGTGCCCAAAAACAAGGGGCAAGGGACCAGATAGATTCTGAGGGTTCACCTCTACCATCTATCCAGACACACCCAGAACTACATCTCACAAATGGCCTGGGCAGATTCCAAAGCCAATCGAGTTGACATTCCACCCTAACTACCACATCCAACCCCCTTGTCAACTCAACCTCCAAACATGTCTCTTTAAACCATAATCTCCAAAGGTTGTAATTATGCTAGACATGCTACAACTATAATGTGCACAAACACCGTGCAATACTCATTTCCCAAAGATTCAACATTTTTTAAAAAGTCCAAGTCTCTTCCAAGATTACAGGCAAAAACTTAGCTATGAATCTCTGTAAAAAAAAAAAAAAATCAAAGGCAAATTACATAATCCCAAGGTACGATGCCATAGAGTACACATTCCCATTCCACAAAGGAGGACTAAGAGGAAAGAAAAGATTTGGAGCAAAGCAAAACCAAAATCTAGCAGGGCAAACATTAAGTCCTGCAGGTCCATGTCCAGAGCACATGATGTGGGAAAAGAGTTTCAGAGGATTTGGCCAGCACCACTCCTAGGACCTTGCTGGTTGCAACTCACACATCTTTCACTTGGCCTGACTTCACCCACGGTCTGCAGCTTTCCTCCACAGACATTTCCACTTCCTAGACACCCCTTTCCAGGTCTCCAAGGCCTTTAATTGGATTCTGGATAGAAGGCTTTCTGACCTCACAACTCTCACCTCTGAGCCAGCATCACACAGACAACAAGGTCTGCCATCAGCACTGGCAGTAATGTACTGTGTACTTCAAAAAGCTAAAAGAATGAATCTGGAAAATGTTCACCATAAATGACTGACGAGATAAAGTTTGAGGAAATGCATATGCATAAATTTTAAATATCATGGAACATGTACATCTATTGAGCTTTAAATGGTACCCCCAATAATATGTACAACTTTTATAATTTATATATCAGTTAAAAGTAAATAAAAGAGCGATCAGCATTTGGTTTTGGACTTTAAAGGATCCATTCAAGTACCTCCAACAGCAACTCTTCCCTGGTGGTTTCGCAGTTAAACCTCTCACACCAGCACTCCCTGGGATAAAGCGTGTTACTGAGACCTAGGCCGATCAGGGCTTCTTTTCCTGTCCTGCCACACTGACTGGCAATGAACAAACCGTGCCCTGAGATCCTGGGGAGGGATTATCCATGGTTTGCTGCTGCCACTCCTGACATTAGTTTCTTTCCCAAGAAGAGACGGCACACGGAAGTTCATAGGTCTTAGAGGAAACCTCACACTACTTAATCATATAAACCCGGAATTCACCTGAGCTGGAAATCCTAACTGCCATCCCTGAACCTATCAGGTTTGCTGCCACAAATCACATTGGCATCACATTTTTCTCTTCCCACTAATCACAAGTGTCCTAATATATTCTCAGAGTAGTTGAGGCTCACAAAAAAGAAACAGACTCTTATTAATTTGGCCTGCAAAATACGTACAGAAATGATGTAACCTAATGCTTCCAGTAGCTGAGTACATTTAACCTATTTGATATATGCTTTTCTCTACCTGTGAAACTTACAAAACTTGAAAATGTAGGTACTATTCTAAGGACATAGGCCTCTTTTGCCAAAATTGTTACATTTTAAAATCCATTAAAAACACAATTACCACTCCAAATTGTCGAGAAAAATTTACATATTCTGGTTTCTAATACAGTAGACTCATCTTTTCCTCCTCTTTAATGTTTGTTTTACAGCTGAGTTATAAAATAGGAATATATAATTAAAATACTCAGGCACATAATTATAAGGTCTACTGCAGTATAATTGTTGAGTCCCTTGATGGTTCCATCACTAATTATGCCCCTTACAATTTCCAAATACCATGTTTCCATAAAAATCTGATCATTGTCAGCCTTCAGTCAATATACTTGACTGAACAGAAAATACTGTTTATATCTACATCTAATCTGTGGTCTACATTGATTCATTATGCTTACTTCATCAAAGATGGCAAAACAACGAAGCCATAGAAATAGGTTTGTATCTATCATTAAATGCTATCTCTTCCTCTTTCAAGGGCTACCATGAAACTTTCAGAAACTGCTCCTTGTTTAGAGGAGAGCCTTGAGAAGCTCTCCAAGTTTCTAGAATGCTGATTCAGTGGCTCACTTCTTAATATCTAAGGCCTAAATGAAAATAGAAGTGAATTAATAGAATGCCTCCATGTATTTTGAGACATGGTCTGAGATTCATCAATAACTTCAGGGTATCTGAATTAGCCATTTTCCTTTGCACTGGAGATACTAAATTTAATTTCATAGTCCTATCCTCCACCCGCTTACATCTCTCCCCGCTATTGCATTGTCTTAAAAGCTTGGGCCAGTGTTTACAGGGAGCTGTTTCATGTCACAGAGATATATTTGCACCCACGTTCATAGCAGCACAATTTTTGATAGCTAAATCTTGGAAACAACCAAAATTCCCATCAACTGCAGAATGGATGAAAAATATGTGGTATTTTTATACAATGGAATACTATTTGGCTATAAAAAAAGATGATCTTGAGGCCTTTAAAGGTAAATGGAGGCAACTTGAGAATATCTTCATTAGTTAAATAAACAAGACTCACATTAGTAAATATCACATTGTCTCTCTAGTGTAAAAAATAATAAAAACTGATAGAATAATGGGATCCAAAAAGTATAATAGATATTGAAAAAGTGAAAGGGAAGGAAAGTGCTCTAAAGGATATAACGGCATGTATAGTGTGCAAGATAGATGATAAAATTACTGAATTTCTGTTGGATCACTGAACAGAAGGATTTGCACTGTCAGTGTTTGAGTGTCTAGCCACTTTTTATGCTTTGATTTTGTGACTTTGGCAATTATTTTTAAGATGACAATGTGTAATGTATCAACTAGTGATTTTATGATGTTAATTTTTTTGAATTCTGCATTGTTCTACCTTTTTTTTGTTTTTCTATTTTGTTTTTTAATTTTCTTTTCTTTCTTTCTTTGAAAAAAAGATAACAATATGCAATATAACAACCATTGTTAAATTTCTTTCATTCTGTTTTGAAAACCTATATTGTGACTGTTTTGGGTTTGTTGTTATTTTTTATTTCTTTTGCTTTTTGTTTTTCTTTTCTGAATTCTTTTTTCTTTTTAAAATAAAAAAAAAAGCATTTGAGGAGTATTGGTGTTAGATTTTCCTAAAGTTCTTTGTAGAATTCTTTGTGAATCTGTCAAGACCTGTGTTTTTCTTAGTGGTTGTTTTTGCTATTATTACTTCTTCAATTTCATTGCCTAATATTGGATTATTTAGAATTTTTCTATCTACTTGATTCAGCTTTCCTAGCTCATATATATCTAGGAATCTACCCATTTCTTCTTAATTTTCCATTTTATTAGAGTACATGTCTGAATTCTCAAAGTAGTTACCAATGATCTGGACTTTGGCAGAATCCACTGTGATTTCACTTTTTTCAGTTTTAATTGCATGATTTGGGTCTTTTCTTTTTTTCACTAAGATTGCCTAGGGGTTTACAAATGTTATTTATTTATTTATTTATTTATTTATTGTTGAGACAAGGTTTCACTATACAGTTCAGGCTGGACTTGAACTCATTTTGTAGCTCAGGCTGGCCTTGAACTCACAGCAATCCTCCTGCCTCAGCCTCCCAAATGCTAGGATTATAGGTGTGTGCCACCACACCTGGCCTGAAAATTGCATTTATTCTTTCAAAGAACCAACTCTTTAATTCATTGGTTCTTCACATTTTTTTAAATTCCCAATTTCATTAATTTCTTCTTGTAGTTTTACAGTTTCTTTTCTTCAGTAAGTCCCCAGTTTACAAATGAGTTCCATTCTAGGAGAACATTTATAACTCAGATTTATTCATAAGTTTGACAAAATGAGTCTTTTTTTTTTTTTTGGTCTTTTTGACACAAGGTCTCACTATGCAATTCTGGCCTTGGGATCACTTTGTAGCCCAGGCTGGTCTCAAACTTACAAATGATTCTCCTGCCTCAGCCTCCCAAGTTCTGGGATTACAGGAATACACCCAGTTTGAGAAAATGAACCTTATACACCTTTGACACAAATAAACATTGTAAAGCATAAAAAAAATCAAAAACACACATACGAAAGTAGTGTAAATAAATCTGTTTTAGCACTGTTTTGGTAAAGTACAACACAATTGTAAACTACTTTCCTTTTACAGTTACCTTAAAATTGTGAGACTACTTCCATGAGCTACTTCCATGATTCGTTTGCACCTACACAAGCTCATAATGCCAGGTCTGCTCACAATGTGAGGTCTATTTGTACCTGTGAAGTGCGTAACTCAAAATGTTCACACTGCACTAGCTTTGGATTTGGATTCAGATTTGCATTATTCTTGTTTTTCTAGGACCTTACAGTGTACCATTAGGTGATTTATTTGGGCTCAATCTGTTCTTCTCTTGTGGGATTTCACCTCTAAAAATAGCCCTGATAAGACTGCTTTCAGTGGGTCCCCTAGTTCTCGTGTGTTATTGGTTGATTCTACAAACTGTCTAATTATCTCCTTGATTTCTGCTGTTACTGATTAGTTATTCAAGAGGGTATTGTTTGATTTCCATGAGTGTGCATAATTTCTGCTGTTTGTTTTGCCATTGATTTCTAGTTTCATTGCATTATGATCTGATGATATGCATGGAGTAATACTGATTCTTTTCAATTTACATAAGCATGCTTTATGAGCTAGCACGTGGACTATTTCAAGAAAGTTTCACGTGCCATTGAGAAGAATGTGCATCCTGTTGTGACTGGACAAACCAGTCTGTAAATATTTATTAAGTCCATTTGTTGAACAGTTTTATTTAACTCTGATTTCTCTGTTCATTTTTTTGTCTAATTGATTCTAAATATGTGTGACAGTAGGATATTGAGGTCCCCAATCATAATTGCATTAATGTTTGTCCAATCTTCCATGTTCAGTAGTATTTGTTTCTTAAAGTTGGGCTTGCCAGTATTTGCTATGAATATGTTTAAAAGTGTTATCTCTTCCTGTTTCCTATTAAACTGTTCCCTTAACCAATATGTAGTGAACTTCTTTGTCTCTTCCAATCAGTTATAGGTTGCAGTCCACTTTGTTTGAAATTAGAATTAAGCATTTCTGCTTTTTTCTGGGTTCCTGTTGCATGGAATATTGTTTGCCATTCTTTCATTTCTTAATCTGTGAATTTCTTTTAAATGAAATGTAAGGGGTTGCTTTGGTTTGGTTTGGTTTTAGTTTTGGTTTTGGTTATTTGTTTGCTTGTTTGTTTTTTGGTTTGTGACCAGATCTTGATTTATAATTCAGTTCAGGTTGGCCTTAAACTCGCTGTGTAGTCCAAGCTGGCTCACATTCGAGGTAATCTTTCTGCCTTAGCCTCCAAATGCCAGAATTACAGCCATGTCCCACCACACCTGGCCCATTCTACTTTCTTTGCTTGTATGATCTCTAATGAGAATTCTGCTACAATTTTTTAAATTATTATTTTGTAGATATGGTAGATTTCCTCCCTCTAGCAGCTTTTAAGACTTTTATTTTGTGTTATGTTTTCTGGAGTTTGAATAATTCTGGAGGCATGTGTTGTGTGCATACATGTGTGGGTATGCATGTGCACATATAAATATAAATATATATATATATGCACATACATGTATGTGTATGTCCCAGATAAAATGGATTCAAGCAAAATCTCCCTTCTCTCACCTGATGAATAGTATTTTGTTATGCAGAAGGCTCTGGATATGTATCACTTCGATTCGCTTCCCTTTCCTCTGCCAGACACATAAAATGCTCCCTGCTAGATCTTCGCTGCAAAGACCTGGTTGAGTTCCTAGTGATAAACTCTTGAAAATGTGCCCCTGTTTGACACTGGCACCAGGGGTTCTTGCTGTCATGCTAGTCCACACTCATCCTCAGGCCTGTAAAACTTCCTGCCAGCATAGCACTCCAACAGTCACTACCCAGATAAGCAGAAAGTAGCCAGGACCGAATTCGCTTATCTCTCCAGATCTGGGGGTGGCAGGTTGCCCTGATAAATCCAAGAAATCCTGTTAATTTTCCTTTTGTTAATTTTCCTTTATTTTAAGGATGAGGAGCTCCACTTCTCTGGACCGTAATGTCAGGCATCCTTAACATGGACCATAGCAGTGGTTCTAAAGCATGAATGGTCCAGGTCCTGGTATTTGGGTGCACCTAAATATACATAAAAATCCAGCCTCACTGCAGTAACATTTATTCTGTAGGAAATGTCCACACCTGAAATTTCCTCCTTCATCATAACAACTTCAGGGAAAGGCTGCATGTTTTCAGTTTTGGAATAGATCTTTCTACTCTGCGGAATGCTAGGAAAATATTACATGAAGCATTAATGGATGATATTTTTAATTGCTATGGAGATATAATTAGAACAAACTTGATTAAACAAACAAGTGTCTTTTAGACAATTCTAGACAGTGTTTGGTATACCAAGTACTTTTTTTTTTTTTTTTGGTACTGGGGATTGAACTTACAACCTCACGCTTGCCAGGCAGGCGCTTAAGCCACTGAGCTAAATCCCCAGCCCACCAAGTACTTTAAATTCAGAAGAGATATGTTGACATCTTTTCCAAAAGTAGTTAGATCATATGATCTTTCAGTCACCTGGTGGAACATGATTTTATAAAATGCATTTTGTGAATGGCATATTGATAGTGTTATCATCATATATGGGGCTCCGAAACAGTGCCAATTTCTTCCCCACATTATACCCAATAAATTCACAAAGAATGTTGCATGAGCTTTCCAAATATGGCCCAGGAACCAATTCTCTTCTGAGAAAAGTATAGGTCTAGTCCCACAAGCATTTAATCTACGTGTGCAAGAATCTGCAGGTCCATCACTTGAAATGAATTACTTACTCTAATTGGCTACTAAGTCATTCTGATTGCACGTTAGAGCCACAGCTAAATCCTGTTGGAATGTCATGTATTTTCCACCCTAGAATGTCAACATTGTGGGTGAGCTGCCACAGCCAACACCAAGGAAACAATTGCAGTATGATATTTGGTTCTTGTGTGCAGTTGTTCAGCACTGTTTTTAGTACTATAATCTAGAACACGTTGATTTGGAGCAATATGCATGATTACATGGTTTAATTGCATGTTGTAAAGGAAGCTGTGACCTTTCCAGTCCCATCTTGGATGTGGATTGTGCTACTGAAAGGAGAAGGAGGAGGAGAAGGAGGAGAAGGAGGAGGAGGAGGAGGAGGAAGAGGAGGAGGAGGAGGAGACAAATGTGTGGGGGAGCTTAACAACCATAGTGTTCCATTGTGTAATTATTCAAGTGCATTTCATAATTTTGAAAACCATGCAGACAATGCCTCCGATATTAGCGGTCATCAACTACTTAAAGAAAATTGCATAAGACTCATATTGCCTTGAGCAATGATCCAGAAACATTGCCAGTCAGTTGCAAATGTTGTGTATACAGCACCAACAGCAACAACTCTCTCATTTTATCCAGTTTGAGAAAGTAGTACAATATTAAAAATGAAAAACATGTTATTCTAGTTTAAGAATGTCATAACCATTCCATATGGCACCAAAAATTGGGAGTAATACAAACTCTGCCATTTGCAAGATGTTTTACATTTTAAAAACTGTTTTTGTACTCATTACGATGTTTGATTAGAATAAGGGAAAGCCATACAACAGAAGACAAAGGGGATAGCGTTCCCCTTGATTTTGCAGTTGTAACAGCAAAGCAGAAATGTTGAGTGATTTGCTGTAGGAAAGTAAAGACTGAAGCCCAAGTCTCGTGGCCCCAGCTGCAATAGCTTCTTCCCCTCTGGGGCATTACAAAGCCTAGCGATAAGATCTGGAGTTTGAAACATGCATTAATTCTGCTTGAAAGCTGGCTTGTTTCTCTACAGTATTTGCAGCCAGATCCCAACAAGTGAAATGAAATGGTTTGGCATCTTTTGTTATAAGTTACCTCAGGATTAGGCTGGGCCTCCTTGTGCAAAATGGAATGTACCAGAAAGAAAGCAATTACCCAAACAATCCAGATCTCAATTATTCTCACCTGAAAAGTCCTGATAATTGAGACACAAGATATGTTTGGAACCCTAATGGTGAGTGTGAGTGATTCGAATGTCTCTATGGCTTTAGGTTTGATTGCAATCACACATAAAATTTCCAGGCATTGATATTTTCTGTTCCAAAATATAAATTACCTCCAAAACAGCATTCTCCGGGTCCATGGCCGCTGCTCTGTAAATGACTGTGCCCAGAGCAGTGTCCTCTAGGATATAAATCTCTGTAACTGCCAGAAAACATAGAAGAGATACGGTTGAGTTTGCCACCACTAAACCCAAAAACCGCTCATCCAATCTTGTATTTTAGATACAACTTAAAGCGTTATACTTGCTGAGTGCTGATGGTTTTATAGAGTAAGTCCCATTATGCCAATAATAACAGGCACCGTTTATTATCTATCACACGTCAGTCACAGGGAAAAGAGATTTACAAACAATAACAATATTTACATGGCTTCTTCTTTATGAGAAACCCAAAGTATTAAAAAAGAGCAAAATAAGATATAAAAGAGAGGAACAGGGAAACAGACTACACGGAGATGGGTGAAATGGAGAGAGGGGAAGGGCAAGAGAAGTAAAAAGGATCAAGAAGCAACATGTTTATGCACCCACTTTCCACAAGGAAAGTATTTATTTATTTGGGGAGGATGGGTACCGGAGATCGAACTCAGGACCTCGCACTTACCAGGCAAATGTTTATGCTGCTGAGCTAAATCCCTGGTCCTAGGAAAATATTTATTATGTATCATAAACACATACTAATAAAAAGAGCGGAAGACAAATTGCTTCTCAATATTTTAAAAATAAAAGCAATAAACATATTGAACAGGTCTAAGTGCTTAATTCCTAAACAGGTAACATAATTGGTGACTTATCATTTCCCTTCCGCTGAGATTCACGAAAGAATGAATAACAGGCCTGAGGTGGTACAGCTAATACATTAATATGTTAGCGTATTACAGTAATATTTGTCTTCTCCTTAAGTTTGTCCATTCCCACATATTTGGAGGGGTGGGGTACAGGGGTTTCAACTCAGAGCTTCACACACTAAGCACCATTCTCTACCCCTCAGCCACATCCACAACTCCCCTAAGTTTTGAAGACAGTAGGAATTTCAGGCTTGCAAGTTTGCTAGTCAAGTCGCCCTGCAAGGGTTCAGAGGTGTGGGGGCAGGGTGAGATGCATGAGCTCCTCCAGGGGAGGCTCACGCCTGCATGCACCATCTTGCCAAGGGAGCGGTGTTTCTGGACTGCAGGGGGCTCCGAGGGCCCGCATGGACGGTAGCCACTACCCTGGCATGGACATCCCCAAGCGCTCCAGCACCAAATATACTATTTCAGAACTCAGAGGAGAATGATCTGAACTTGGGTCTTCCCGAGGGCTTGTCCCCTGCTTGGTGAAGGGAAAAGAGAGAGCTGGTACTTTCTGAGCACCTACTGTATGCTTGTCAATATGCTTGACATTTTGAAACACTATGTCAAGTAATGAAAATAGAACTAACACCTCAGTTTAATCAATGAAGAAACTGAGACTCACACAGGGTGAGTAACCTGCCCCGCACAGCGGTCAGCCTCAACACCCGAACCTCACCTGTTTGTGTTTACAACGGGCTACATGGATCATCATGCATGAAATATTATATAGAAACAGAGATAAAAAGAAGTAAACAGGAAGAGAAAGCAATACATACATAGTAAAAAACAGAGACAGGGCAATATAAAGATCATCCTTGATTTCACAAAGCTTCTAGTTTAATGACCGACTATTAAATAATCACACAAACAAGAGGATAACTTGTGTATTCTGTAATCAAACAGATACATGGATAATTTCAACACTGAGCAAGTTACTTCACTTTTCTGAGTCTATACAAAGAGAATCAAAGTCAAGACTACTTTCAGTGCTGTGAACATTAAATAAAGGAATCTACTTCAAACTCTCAGGACAAGTGGCTAATACCTAGATAGGGCCCCGTGCCAAGCGCCTGTTATTGCTGTTGCTATTAGTATTCTCCATGCAGCCATAAAAGCAAGGGGGACGTAGGGCTCCATGCCTACAACTATGCCCCCTGCAGGCTTCTTCCTTCAAGAGAAGACAGTCGGTACCTTGGTCTCCCTGGGCAAGGGATCCAGTGAAGGTGGGGGGTTCGTTCACATCTGCGATCTGAATTGAAATGGTATGTGATGCTGTGGCCCCATGGTCGTCTTTGGCATAGATTACCAGGGTGTATAGTGCCACCGTCTCAAAGTCCAGGTTGGGTACTCCAATGGTGAATAACTAAATTAAAAAGAAAGAGGATAATGAAACTAATGACTGGCTTCATAAGGATACATGGAATACTTTAGATCTATACTCTCCAACATCCATAGGCATTTTTGCTTTGATTTTTGAAACAGTCTTAGTACGTCGGTATTGAATTCCCAAGTTCAGTCAAATTACCCTCCTCACCCTCCCGAACATCTGGGACTAGAAGTACACATCACCCAGTTTTAGTCAATATTTTAAAAAGCATAAAAGTCAAGGCCAGCAGATCGCTGTAGCCACTGGTTTCAAACAGGAGCCTCAAGAGAATTCTTTCTGTGGTCTGTTGGCCATTTCAGAACTTTGGAAATGGAATGGTCAATTCATCAGAAAGAAATAGCAGGTGAGTATGGCGGACTTTAGGGGGCCTGCAGGGGAGAGACCCTGGCGCCTCGGGACCTGCACCGTGCAGTTGACTCGGGATGCCAGAAGAACAGGGAGCTCCTCCCCTCTCTGGGGGCAGCTGTGAGTGTGGCCGACTTTCAGCAGCCCAAAGGAGAGAGACTCTGGCGCCTCAGGACCTGCACCATGCGGTTGAATTGGGGTGCTGGGAAAACAAGGAACTCTTCCTGTCTCTGGGGGGGGGCAACTGTGATCCTGCCTGCATGTGGGCTGAGAATCAGACATCTCATGTCGTCCTGTCCCCCATCCCGTGTGCCCCCTCCCCCTCCCCCTGCTTAGCAAGTGGGAGCCAGTGAACTACACATCTTGTGAAAAGATTGGCTATGTTATTTAGTATGAGCTCTCCATATGCAAAGATAAGGACAACCATGTGGAAGAAAACGAGAGACAATATGACAGATAGTGAAGATCTCTGGTTGTCTAGCTTTGAAATTTATGCTTTCTTATGTCCCATTTTGTTCTGTTTTGTTGTGTTTGATTTTACTCCCTTTTAAAGTAAAATAAAAATTTTTTTTAAAAAAGCATAAAAGTCTTACCCTTAAAATGTGGAAGCAGAGTGATCTGGCTTATTAAAAATTTCTATGAGCAAAGAATTCATTTACATCAGTCAAGTGGTTTCCCTTCCATCCTTCCACCTTCCCGTGATTCTTCCTAGTAACAAAGTTAACCATTTATCAAGTCTCTCCTAGGCTTCATCTTCTCAAAGTTTACTATGAGGACTTCACAAACACCTCCTTCTACACTTGATACTGCACTGTTAGTACTATGATTGGGTGCATTGGACAGGTGTAAAAATTGAAGCTTGTAGGTGTTTAGCAGCTTGGCTAAGCTTCCTCAGATAGAACTGCAGTGGATCTGGGCTCCACCTGGCTTCACCTGGACAGGCCACAAAAGTTCCCCATGTTTTAAAGCCTATTGGATCATGGGAGTTCTGAGCTCACTGGTTGATTAGTTCACTGGCGGTTTTGTAGCTGACTTCCTGTTAGGAGATGAGGCCTCACTAGTGGCAGGTCACTGGTCATGTAATCTAGAAAGGAGTGTTTTTGTTCTGTCTCCTCACTTCTCTTCCTGCTTCCTGGCTGCCATGATGTCAGCAGCTGTCCTCTCCCAAGCCGTTCTACTGTGCCATCTCTGCTTGGAACTGGCTGACCATGGACTGAATCCACTGAATCATGATCCAAACTAAACCTCTCCTCCTTTAAGTTACAAGTGTCAGGTATTTTGTCTCAGTGATGATTCTCATGCTCTTACACATGAGTTTAAGCTGCCTAGCACCTAGAATGGATGAAAAGACAGGGTAAGAATCCCTCCTGTTTTTCATCTATTCAGTCACTCACATGTCCTGTCATTTTCCTTCTTGGTTTTCACACTGGCTTTTGAATTTCTCTGTCGGCCTGAGACTCCATGAGGCTGAGTATCAGGAGACCTGAGTTCACATCCCACCTCCAGTGTGAAATCTCTGTAAGACTCTGGCTGTGGCTCTGATCTGGTTTTCTTCATCCTTATACGAAAGTCTTGAAAGTTTATCACTAAGGTCCTTTCTATGTCTTGCATGGTATATGTGGGCTAGGGAATGTTTGTTTCTAAATATTTCTTACTTGTGCAATGATAGAAAGCAAAGATTTTACTGAACAACAATGCTTGCTGGCAGGAGTTGATTACTTGTCTTTTGAATCCTATGTCTAATCATGAACCCCCTGTTTAAATGATGATGGTAAAGCAATGCTGATAGCTTACATTTATTGAACATTTACCATGTGTTAACCCTAAACATTTATGTTAATTACATCATTTATCCATAAAATAGTGTAATCAATAATCTTAATACACCTATTTTATACGCAAAAATATAGAAGCCTAGAATGATCACACAGCAAGAAACATCCAGGGTACAAATCCAGACACCAAGTCCATGGTCTTAACCACTGACCACACCACCCTCACAGCTGCTTTTAGAACATTGACTCTCTAGGGCTGGGGATTTAGCTCAGCGGCATAAGCACCTGCCTTGCAAGCTCAGGGTCGTGAGTTTGATCCCCGGTACTGATAAAAAAAAAAAAAGAAAAACTCTCTAGAACACTAACTCTCAAAACAAAGAATCATAATGTCACCCTGAAAACCTTTTATAACAAGAGCTAATGCTACTTGGTCATCCTGAGTCACACGCACTGCTCTCAGTTCTTCATTTAATCATCAAAACAATCTCAGGAGAGAAGTATTCATCCCCACTCCACAGAAGAGGAAACTGAAACTAGAGTATGTAAAACAAGAAGGAAATTCCTGCTGCAGGTGGAGGCAGAACCTGGGCCTGACCCTTCCTGTCCACTCCCCAGCCCTTGCACTGACCAGTACTATTGCTGAGAGCCACATGAAGGCACACCATCACAATTCCACAGAACCTCTGCAGCACATTGATACCGGATGCCTGCTCTCTCCTTAGCATAGCTTGGACACACCTCAGCCCTATCCCATAGAGCAAATGCTAGTACCGGCTCCACGCTGCTGCTTGAGAAACAGGCTCAGAGGTAAGAGATCTCACCCACGATATAGCTCGCAAGTAAGAGCTGAGATGTCAACTCAAGTCTTCCTTACCCTAATGCTTTTTATCTTTTCTCTACACCCTGATGATCTCTGATAAGTTCATTTAACACCATAACTTGATTTTAAAGATGCACATGTTTTCCAGCCTCAAGAAAACACCAGTCTCTACTGTCTTTGAGGAACGCCCTTATCCAAAAGACAGCCCTAAGCAGGCTTCCTTTTCATGTGGACTCCTGTGTCCTGGGCATGCCAGAGGGTCAGCAATTATCTCTTTTTTGCTTCCTAACACTTTATACAGTATCAGGCTTCACAACAGCTTTCAATGAGTATTAAATCAATGAAATTTCTTATTCTTTACACTTACACTGGAAGAAGACAGGGAGATGATTCCAGTCCCCTCTGGTTGATACCCACCACCCCATCCAGGGAGCAGAACTTGTGCACAAGAAGGGTGGCTTGGGTCCACTATCCTGCCTGTGCAGACCCCTTCGTGTTGCTCCCTGACTAGTAGCAGTTTGAGGGTTACATAGCTGAAGCACAGCGTGTCTCACTTCCATGGATTTGCCTATGTAGTCCGTTCACTTCCTGTTTGGTCACTGTTTGCTGTTGTTTCTCTGGGATACCAATTTGGTGTTTGTTTGATGTGGACACAGACTTCATTTGCCTGTCCAGCCACCCCTTCTAAGCTCCACCAGTATCTTGCAAACCAAACAAGCCTGTATGTAGCAAGCAAACAAGTTCAACAAGAGATAATGATATGCTAAACTCTAAGTAGGACAGCACGTGCACTCTTTCTACTGTAACAGCATAGAAACAGGCATTAACTCATTGCATTTAGTCTTTATCCACAAGTATATTTCCATGCTGTGAAAATGTTTTATAATTTAACAGTTGCTAATGTTATCTACCTCTAGCCTTTGATGTAGTTTTAGTAACATGGCTACATCTCCCTTTTTTTTTTAGTGATCTATAATCTGGCTACGATAATGCTGAATAATTGGATTATACTTATTATAATAACTACTGTGTGTCAAGTGGTTGGCATGGACTGAGCAGCAAGCTGTCACTTTGCATACCTTACCTCCCAGGATCTTTTTATCAGTCCCTGAGCATTACTGTTGCTAATCTCATTACACAGAAAAGAAAACCAGTGCACAAAAAGTCAAGTAATTTATCTAAGGTCATGTTGTTACAATTGAAAACAAAGCTTGTCAGACTCCAAAATCTATCCTTGGAAGAGCTCTACCATACAGTAGTAAAAATAATGAATAAAACTACCTAACACTCTGCAGCCTTTTGCTACTGCTTAGACTCGTAACAAAAATCTAATGAAGAATAAGTATGAGGTAGCATTTGACACCACACCGAATTAGGAAGTGTGGCAGACCACCACATTGCCCTCCCCCAGACCAAGTGTGACTATGGTTACTTCCAGGTGGTGCAGGCTGGACACAGGTGACTTCCCTAAACCGGCTCAGTTTGAACAGTGATTCTGGCCGAGGCTGTGTATGTGTCTTCGTGGAAGCAAGTGGGTGGCATGCTGGGCTAGCAGTGCTCCTCACCAGTGGCCATAGTTGAACTCAGAGAAGTGGGCTGTGAGACTGTGAGGGCTGGTCTATGCTCTAAGGCCTCTAGTGAGGCCTGTGTGACTCCAGAGAAATCTCCTTCCCAGAACTGACTACAAAGCAGGTCGTTTGTTAACCACAACCTGAATCTGGCTGCTCTGCTCCTTTGGCAATAATTTTTCATTCCCTCTTTTACAAGCTTTGCCTGCCTAGACGTTTTATCTAGCACATCCAACCATAATCCTCATCATTTTCCTCAGTGTGAATGTGATCCATAAATACCAGACTTTCAGCTGCCTCATGGACTTTTGTTCCCCATGAACAACTAGCCATCCCAGGTCCCACCACGTCACCATTTTGTCTCTTACTCTTTCTTTTCACTGTGCACCGTAATACTTTGCAGGAGATTGGGGTCCACCGCAGGGAAGGGAAAAAGGAAGCAAATGTGAAAGTCTGATGACCCCCTGGTTTGGGAAGGATATTTAAGAGCCTCATGAGAGACCTCCCCTCACTTCTGTAGTCTGTTCTCAAAAGAGCTGGAATGATCATTTGAAAATATATGCAAATCATGCCCCTTTTCTGCAAAATTCTTCAGTGATTTGTTGAATCACTCTATCCCTTTTTCTCTGCATGCTGTTTCTTTCTAATCTTCTTCCTTTCTTTTTTGTTACAGGAAATCAAACTCAGCACCTCATGCTCGCCAAGCAGGTGCTATGCCACTAAGCTGTATCCACAGCCCAGGTCTTTTGCACAGCTGTTCCTTTTACCTGGATTGTTCTTTCCTTCCTCTACTTAATATGTATACCCACTATGCATATTGTTTTTCACGTAGCTCTTCCTTGGAGAACCCTAACTAGGTCTCTTTAGGAGCTGTCATATGCTTGCAGTCTGTGTTTCATGGCTCTCATCACACAGTCTTACATTTGTGTATGGGTTTACTTGATTAAAATGTATCTATATAGACAGAAAACGTCATAAAGGGCAAGGCACTGTCCTATACCTAACTAGATTCTCAATACATACCTGTGAAATAAATGGATTCTGGTAGTGCCAAGGTTTTTAAGACTACTTGGCACACTATAGGACCCCAGTGAGTGACTGCTAAAGGAATGACATCTGGCAGAAGATAAGGGCAAGACAAGAGTTTCATTTCTAAGCTCTAGGGTACCAAATGATGATGCTGTTTGCACATATACTTACGTCCCACAGATATGTGGATCTACGCGACAGCACAAACGGATGGACCACGGGATTCGCGTTAACAATAAGAGGATCTCCAACCAGAGAAGAATGAGGTGAGAGCGACACGTTGATCGTGGCAACCCACGTGTGTTCAGAGGCATTTTCTGGAACAGGGTTGGCATTCTCGATGGCAAATTTGAGACAAGCTAGAACATCTTAGATGAAACACAAAATTTTGGGTTTTTTTCTACAAAGCTTTCCTTTCACATGGGTACCAAAAAAGAAAAACACAATAGACATTTTGTTCATTTGCACTAGAAGTCTTAAAATTAGTTGAAGTGGCTCATTAGGACCATCAAAGGTCTGAGGACTATTTGCACACTAACAAGTCAGGCTGCCACATCTCATGGACACTGACAGAAAACACATGACCTTTGGGTGAAGGACAAAGGACTTTCTTACTGATGGCGCCATAACCAATATGAGATTCACGTTGACATCCTTCCCCCTGTATTTCACAAGTCCCACGAGGGCAACCGCAAGGCCCAGGTGGCCCGGAACAAAGGCAGCTAGTCCCACAGCTCACACTGCATAACAGCAAGGGACCAGTGCCGTCTCCCCCAAGGCCACTCTGCTTTTCTTTTCTTTCTTTTCATTTCACTATTTCAGTTTTGTTTGTTTTTGTTCTGTTTCAAATTTTCGTGGACACATGTGGCAGATCCACCCACCGTCCCCTCCACACACCTCAGGGTGTCTCCTAGGCATCTGCTGCTCCTCCTAGAGAGCAATTTGGCCTGCATGAAGGACAAGCCCCAGTGCCAAGGAGTTAATGACCCTGGATGCATTGCAGTGGCCTCAGACAGTGTTGGTTAAACATCGCAACTTTCTCACCCTTCACCAAGGGGTCACTCTGAGATAAGCTTCTACATTGGATTCCTGGTAGAACATGATTCACTTTCTTGCTTCCTTAATCCCCTACTGCTCTTTCCTGGCATCATGTCCCAAATAAACTACTTACTCTTGAACTCTTTTCTTGGGATTGCCTTTGGGAGAATACAAACTAGGGAAATGTGATAAAATCATATTTTGCAATATATAACAGAACATAAGGAATATCGCCATGGTCCAGTGAGAGAACTGCACCAGGGAAATCAAACACTCTCAGATAACTCTGATTAACACTGGAAAGGTCCCTCATCCTCAGAGACACAATCGCCTTCATTTCTTTGGCCCTCTCTCTCCACACACCCCTTTTCCGAGGCTCTGTTCTAAGGATCCTCCTTTGCCTTTCTCTGGTCAGCAAAACATTGTTTATAAAACATTTTCCACCTTCCAAAGCTCTACCCATCCTTAAGATGGGCATCACTTCCTTTAGAAAATCTTCCCACTGCTGTTTGGATTGGCTTGGATTCTACTTCCCAGGGTTTCCATGTCCCCATACCATGACATTTGACACAACAGGTGCCATCAGCTTTTCATTTTCATTCACTCCCAGGGAACCGTACACTCAAACTTGAAGGAAAGTACTTATTTGAATACCTGAATAAAAGTACTTATTATGTACCTGTTGAATGAATAATAAATAATGATGGTCACTTATAGGACATTCTTTCATAGGGACATTTTCACTTAATCCTCACATTACCTATGGGATGGGGGTGCTTCTGTCACTTCCATTGTATACCTCAGAAAAACCAAAGCACAGAAATGCAGTGGATTTATAGTATACAGCTGATGGGTGGCAGGGCCAGGCTCTGAACCAAAATTTTCTGGATCCAGATCACATGTTCTCAGATGATTCTGATGATGTTGTGGTTCATAGAAAATTTCTTTGGAATGGTAAGTAGAAAAAGCAAAAGTTCCCAGAATGCCAAAACTTTAAAGATCCCTTTCCTATTGATAGCAGTAGCTTTGTGGATGGAGGAGGGGGTCCACATCAGGAATAGAATTTAGAATCAAGAAGACCTGACTTAGGTCTCCCACGTATTATGCACCACATGACCATTTGGGTAAGCAGCTCGTCCTCTCTGAAGTTAGAAGTCAGCTATCCTTAGACAAGGAGCCTCTTGGGCTAAACCAGCCTGCCTCCTTCCAGTGGCTCAAAGATAACATAGGGTAGGTATAATAGCACTTATTTAATCTTCTACTGATGGACATATATGACATGTGATCAAAACACGGTGATTGTTTAATTCTTTTAATTTATTACAGTCAAAGTTGTATTGCTTTTAATATCCCTTGAATAATCCTTCTAGCTTCAAATGCACCTATCCCATCATTCTTGCCATTTTCCAAAAGTCCCTTCATGAATGTTTTTGGTTGTGCTATCACGCCTGCCTTGATGCCTTGATCAATTTAAAACATTTACTCTTTGGAGAAGAGCCAGAATTTTCACAGTGCCAGATCTGCAGTGTTTTTATAAGTCTGTCTTTCCATTGGCTGGTGCTCCTCAGCAGCACTCATCAAAAATTTTTATCGCACCTCATAAAGATGCTTATAAAAAACAACTTCCAAAACTGCTTTAGAAAGTAGCAAAAACAACAGGGCAAGTGTGGTCAAAGTGCCAGGGAATGCTTTGAGGGATCCACAGCAAATGTCTTTTACTGTAAAAAAATTTTTAAATTCAAGCATTCATTATATATTTTGATCACACTTCATACATTGCCTTTAGCTTTCGCTATTACAAATATACCCATATTTAATCTTATATCACTATGTATTTCTGTAGGAGGACCTTCCAGAGGCGGGATGCTGGCCCTAAGTCTGCAGGTGGCAGAGACTGGTAGAAGTGGTCATTTACCCTCCAAAAAGCTTGCCTGACTCCATTTATGTCATCTGTAATTTAGGAAACATTTTGATAGAAGTGAGCTACTGCCATGGAGAGCTTAGCCATTTCAAAGACCAACATTAAGAAGAGAATAATAATAGACAAACTGGTAGAGCACTAAATCATCATTTCAAAGCTGTGCAACGTGTTAGAAATACTCACCTAGGGCCACCACCAATACAAAACCCAAGGGGACCAACAGCATGACGGGCTTCAGAGCCGCTGCTTCTGCAGAGATGCTTTCACCCAGTGTCTGCCCCCACCGACTTCTCTGGAGTTCACAGTCTTGGTGAGGTTGCTCTCTGGAGAAACACCGTGTCGTTAGGCACAATGTACACCCACCCCCTTGGCACACTTCCCACTGAAAAATCTGTAAAGTGATATCTTTTCTCTAAAGAGTCAAAGTCCCAGCAAGGAGATTGGCTTAAGCCACAGACAAAGGCCTGAGTTTATACTCCCATATGCAAAGTTCTCCCAAATCCTTGTGCCTCCAGGACCTGGTCAGCTCGGGAAAGTCATTCATTTTCAAGATTGCTCAGTTTAATGAGTGCTGCAGGGGGCTGGGGATTTAGCTCAGCGGCATAAGCACCTGCCTTGCAAGCAGGCAGTCGTGAGTTCGATCCCTGGTACCGATTAAAAAAAAAAATTTAAAAAAATAATGAGTGCTGCAGTTCACATAAGTACAGTGTCCTGCCCTGCTCTACAAGTTTATCATACTCAGATTTGGAGTCAAGACCCAGAATCTCAGTATAGCACCCTTGCAGAGGGCTGGCAGTGTGCAACAGATTAATGATGAGACAGAAACACAATCTTGTAGCCAGCCAAAAGCCAACTGAAATGTTAGCAAATCAGTTGAAGTTAAAACTTGGGTGGGGAGGTCAGCTTTAGGATCCTTGATGGGAAAGAGCTGGTTGCATGGAGGGTTAACATAAAAGCACCTCTGGAGGCAGCAAATTGACAACCTACAAGCTAACTGTGGTCTACAAAGCATATTTTTATATGCACAAGTGGCATCTTTAAAAATTGAAGTAAAATAACATTTGATTGGCCTTGTGTTCTACAGTTTGTCAGAGTTCCTACCCTTCCCTTTTACACCCCACTGCATCTCACATTTCCCTTCCTTGTGGAAGTAAAGGGAATTCTTGTTTGCAATTTGTAATTTAGCGATTTCAATCGATTGCTCTCTAAGAATCAACTGTTGTTATGGTTACCAAAATAGGATTATGCAATGTCTGATGTGCTCAATAAAAGGATAATGTTAAGAACAAGGAAAATTGTGTTTGGACCACACTTTGCCCTACTCTAATGGATTTTTGGCTTTACAGAGGTCATTTAAAATGTCCATAGAGTGATGGCTTAGGCAACAGCTCCCAGCCACGTCCTGTGAAGCCAAACAGACTTGTAGACACTTTGGATTAGTGGCCTTACTTCAGGCTCTGCTGAGTGCTCTTTAGTTAGACCACTGTAGCCTCATCCTGTGGACTACCATCATATCTAACTGCCTAGCCTAGCATCTCCCTCTCTGCTCACCCCCATAGCAAATTCACTTCAGTGTTACACTTCCTGAATGTCCTCTGTCTCTGTGTAATTTCAGCTCACTGCTCCTCCTACCTAATCACTGTCTTCCTACCTAAAGACCTTTTCTTAACCACTCTTTTTCCTCATTGATGTACTTTCCAAGCAACTATTTAAACACTAAAGCATGATCCTTTCCCTCATTACCTGGGTTCCTACCACATTGGTCTTCTTCTTCCCTTCCAACATGCCGAACTCAATCTACCTCTCAACTTTTGCCCTGATGGTTTTTTGTCTTTGAAATACCTCTTTACCTCTCCAAGAGCTTAGCATAGTTGATCCAAGAGCTTAGCATAGTTGATTTTCTTTTCCATATTAAGTGTCCCACTTCGAGAATCATCTGGAGAGAGTTTTCTTGGTCACTTGGGACACTCCTGATTGCTTTTTATGTTTCCTAATTTTTTCATAGCATCAGTGCTGAAAATAACTGACATACTGTAAACATAGTGTATGGATTCCCTACTGGAACTGTCACTCATGGGCAGGGATTCTAGTTGCTTTCCTCACTGCTAAATTCCATTGCCCAGAATACATGTGCATGTATTAGCTCTTTAGAAACCCTCAGCAACTGCTCATTGCTCTGAAGATCAAGACCAAAAGCTTTAATTTGGCTGGCAGGACTCAGCAGGCTTGGCCCTGCCTGTCTCTCCAGCTTACAGTCTACATCCATTCTTTGCTCCTGGCACCTCAGGTCTCTAACACATTTTCAAAGACCTCTTCCACTTCAGGGCCTTGATGCTTGCTAGTTCATCTGCCCAGAATACACAAATCTCCACACCATTAACTATTGCCATGCTGGGCTCTGGGCCCAGAGACCTGGGCAGGCAGGCTTTCCAGATGGCTCCCTCTTACATTGCCTCTCACTCGTATCACTTCATTCTATCACCCTCTTTTATTATCTGCAGAGCATTTGCCACTAGATAGAATTATTTTTCTCAATTGTTTGCTTGTTACCAGCCTCTCTCACTGTGCATTAAGTTAGATGTGGTCAGAGAATGTGCGTGTTTTCGCTCAGTGGCCTTGTTGTCTAAGGAGTGCCTGGCAACCACGAGGCATTCAAATATTTATTGAATACTGGAAGAATAAAATGATCCTGGGAGGTAGCAGTTACCATTGCTATGTTAGGAATCTGAAAATGAGGTCCAGGAAGGCTTTGTTACCTGCCCGAAGAAAATAGTGCATAAGCTCCTACTTGAATTCAGACCCCGCTCAAAGTTGTTCTGAGCCTTAATTCCTGCACCCACCTCCTCCTTCTAGCTGCATCACACACTTCAGGATCTTTTGTAATCTACACATGTTATCAGAGAAGCCTCAGCAATCAACATTCGACCTAGTCAGACTGTAATAAGAACATACGTTTCTAGAGAGATACGCAATACAAACGTACCTAGGCATGAAAAAAAAAACAGCTTTCTCGTCCTAGGATAAAAATAATCACAGTCAGCCAGGTATTTGGCTGAGCACAGCAGAATTAAGGCAGCAATATTGTGTGAAAAAAAAATACTGGCCTGTCGTTAAAGAAAATACTCATTCATATGCTTATTCATTCTTTCATTCATTCAAATACCTGGGAATTCCAACAAATGAAGAAAAACAGATCAAGTCACAGCAGAAGCCCATTTGACCAAAGCATATCAGGTATGCAAGTTGCAGTGTCTTTCAAAATGCGGGCAGTCACCTGCACCTATTTTCCTGGGATACTATATTAACCTTGGGTCTCATTTCTTGTTGAAGCAGAATTTCTATTTCACTCGAGTCTTACTATAAAGCTAAGGCTTGGAGCCCTTAGTGTTCCCACTTTAAAGATGAAGCATTTCCATGTAGATTAAGTGAGGGGACTAAAGCCACAGTTCCTGGACTGGATCACGAACCTCTGCATACTCCCAAACTTGCCGTTTTAATTCCTCAGTGTTGCAAAACTTTATGCTTTGTTTTTGTAGTGGGGATTGAACTCAGGATCTCATGCAGGCTAAGTATGAGTCCAGTGTTGTTCTACACTCCAACCCCTTGATTTTTTAAAACTCCTTCCCTAGGTATCGGGGCACGTAAGACCCACACACACTACTCAAGATGTGGTATGCCAAGCATGCATCATCACCATCACCTGGAGTTTGTTAGACATCTACATTCTTAGAGCCCATCCTAAGTCTTCCATAAGGACATCTAATTTTAACAGGAATCCCAGGTAATTCCTGTGCACATTAAAGCTGGGGAAGTACAATCCTGATCTCTGATGAATACAAACACAGAGAGCAGAATGAATTTACCTTCAAAAGCACCCAGTTACACTGAGACACAGAGCGAGCAAGTGATGGGAATAAACCTTAGTGTTTGCTGCCACCTTGAGGTGAAACTCCCACCAAGGCAGAATTTGCTCTTCTTGTAATGAATGCAGAAAAATGGGCTGGGCCGGCCCAGATTCTCCACCTTTTCAACCTTGTGCTTTAAGAGACCACTGTAAAATTCCAAGAGGTAATGAAATAGCCCTTGGGGTTCATGGTAACAACTAGCCTCTTCCCGCGGATATCTTTCAGGTCACAGAGCATTCCCAGCCCCAACTGACAGATCCAAAGAAGCTCAAGCTTTGCTGAGCAACAGATCGTTGGTCTTGCTGTAGGCTCCTTCCCCCCTTTGGAATTCGAACATGTGTATCTGAATGTGATTGTCAGTTGATGTGTAAAACTTTTTGCTCTCACTCCAAATGGCAGTGGTTACGTGGTCAGATCGAATCTATGAAATATTCCACAGTGTACCATGGAATTTCCCACTGTTCTGTCAAATGCATCACTGGTGATCTTTTTGAAGTTCAAACAGGGCCAGTCCCATAAACAATGTCCCTAACACCAGTAAACGAATAAGAAGGAGATTCAAAAATTTTCCTGCATGCTTTACCCTAAACATCCTACCACTCAACAATGTTCTCAGTCACTGGATGATTCCCTTTTGAAAGCTCTGAGCTGAAGAGTTAAAGAAATCCAAAACAGCTACCACTGGCAAAAGAAGCCACAATGGACCACCCTCAGCTCTATCTACCAGTACTCCCAAAGCCTACCTATGGAACAGCTGGCCAGTATCGAAGATTCCAGCAACCCATGAGGAAAACTGGCTCATTCAAAAGAAAGGGAATTGAAAGGTTAGTACTGGGGACTCATTAATTTTTCTGCTGAATGAAATTTTTTGGATTTTTCATTAAGCAAAATTCACTGTGAAAATTTGAGAAGGTAACATCTCTTTCTAAGCAAATCATTTGAAAATAAAGATTGTGGATTGGGGAGGAGGAGGAAAAAGCGAATATCACCATGGAAGTCACATTTTGTGATCAAAATGCCTCCTTTTCACAGGAGCAACCTTTACTATCCACGTGAATTTGAGTTTTAATGTGTGATACAAGACTAACATGCATAAGTACTGATAATAAATTGATATTTTTAGCATCAAAATTTCAGTCTTCTCATTCCCATGCAAATGCCATGAAAATGTATTAGTGCATTCTTTACAATAAGTCTACAATCACTGCTTTTGGTTCCCTGTCCTGGCAACTTGGGCTGCTGAAATATATACCAATCCTGTTTCAACAACATGCAATTTTTTTCTTTAAACAATAAAATATTTTAATGTGAAAGTTTATGTAATTGATCATATGATGTGTTGCATTTGTTCATGATGCAAAAGATACACTTCTATCTAGAAAATAATGTGAATTTAGAAGCTCTGTGAAGGGGTTAGGGCCTAATTCTAACACAATTCTAGTAGTTGTATGCCATCCCTTTCCTCTCCACATTGCTTTATACAATTAGAAAGCATAATTCATTGTTATTCCATGAAAGGGTTCATTTTCAAAAGAAAAAGAACTTTAGTAAATACCTAGATCTTTCTGCTTTCAAGTTATCATTCCTGTCCTAGCACTAAGGAGCACTTACCCAGGAAAATGGGGAAGGGACCCTAAGGTGTGGTCCCCACCAAGAGACTGGAATCTAGACTGTTGAGGTAAATCCATTTCTATGGTGCTTCTTGGTCTTTTTCTGTCTTGGCCTTTTTCTTTCATTACTGACCATTTCTCTCATGAAACATCAGAAAGGTCTTAGACCTGATGTTTCTTGCCAATGACAAAACCATAAAAACATAAACTACTACAAATGTAAACTGTTTTCATTTTGAGAATCAGCATGGTGCATTACTTTCCGATTTGTTTTGGCTTCCCTTAGCAGGTCCATGAGCTGCAGCTCAGAGATGGAGAAGGCAGGCACTTAAATCACTGAGCTAAAACCCCAGCCCAGAGCTCCTGAAATTGCAATTCTGTTGTTTTGGGTTCGGGAGTGAGCGTCTATGTACATATGTATGGTAGCATAAATTATTAAACAGTTAAAATGACCAGACCCTTAAAGGGGCCCAGGAGAGACTAGTCCTAGCACATACATTATCTTTGGGTAAATTAGAAAACGATGCTCCCTTCTTGTACTGACATCTGCAAGATGACTCTCTGGGGGAACTGGGTGCAGCTCGAAGGACTAAGCAGGAACATCAGTCAGCTCTCCAGGCTGCGCCCTGCAGAGCCATCAGGACTCCCCTGCCACCTCCTCATTCCAGGACGCTCCTCCTGCCTTCCCCTGCGCTGCAAACCACTGACTGAAGCCTGATTGGGGGCCGACGATGCAAACTATTGCCTCTTCGCCTCTCATGTCTCAGGGGAGTGTGCCCATCTTCAAGTGAGAAAACCCAAAGCGATTAGAAGCTGGGGCTACATAGCGGGGAGACCGCGACGCCGGTACCCTGCCCTCCCTGCACTCTTCCTGCAGGCTAAGCGAAGCTGGAGCGGTTGCCGCTGGGGATTGTATGCCCGTTCCTTGAGGGCCTTCCGGTGCTTGCTTTAGCTAGGGCACAAAGAGCGTTTTAATGGTTTTTAATTTATTTTAACTCATATGAGAAACATAGACTTTGTATGTTCTAAATAAAGTATATTACATAACAGTAGAGTATAGCATATCACAGCTGACATTTTGCCCTGACAAATGAAGATACTGTTCTATTCTCATCTGCCTTGCTCTATTTTGTTGTTTTATTCTCTTTAAAATAAAAAAATAAAATAAAATACAAAACAAATGAAGATATACAATCACACGAAAGCTTTTATATAAATACAGCTTTTTTTTTTTTTGAGACAGGGTCTCACAGTTCAGGTTGGCCTTAGACTCACTTTGTAGCCCATGCTGGCCTCGAACTCACATCAGTCCTCCTGCCTCAGCCCCCAAGTACTGGGATTACAGGCTACAGCTTTATTCTTAACAACCTCAAACTGGGAACAACTAAAATGGCTTTGCATGGGTGAATGGGTAAATGAAATGTAGTTTATTCATATCATGGAACATTACTTGGGATGAAAATAAGCAAGCTATTGATACAACCTGCACAGAAGTCCAGAGAATGATCGTAAGTGAAAAAGCACTTTCTAAAAGGCTGAGAGAGTGGCTCAGTGGAAGAGTCCTTGTCTAGCACGTGTGGAACCAGGTCCTTCCCAGCCACAGGTCTCCAGCTGTGGGATTTCATTCGAAGGACATTCTTTGAAAGCTAAAATCTCATGCAAATAGTGTACTAGTGTTTGCCAGGATGGGCGGGTGTGGCTGTCAGCCAGGGGCCACCCAGTGGCATGGAAATCTTTGCCACGTTGATGTCACATTCCTAGTGATGGTATGTCATGGTTTTGCAAGATGATAACTGAGTGAAGAGGACATAACCTTGACATAATTATTTCTTACAACTACATTTGAATCTATAATTGCCTCAAAATAATAACTCTAATTTTTTTTTTATTTTTTTTGGTACCGGGGATCGAACTCATGACCTCATGCTTGCCAGGCAGGCACTTATGCCACTGAGCTAAATCCCCAGCATAACTCTAATATAAAAAAAAAAAAAAAGAATTTCATGCATATTATCAATCTGGATAAAGTTGACCAAAAAAAAGTTGGAAGAAAGTATTAGGTGAATAATGATATCCACACATAGGTAATAGTCACTCTTGCAGAGGGGTTAACAGCACAGATCTTGGGGTTGGATCACTTGGGCACAAATTACTTATCTCCCCGAACTTTAATTTCTTGTTGTGTAAAACCAAGATAGTGGTGTAAGTCTTGAATTACATAGCATGGTAGGAAACAACTTGGGAGACTATTTAGTGTATAGAAAGCTATTAGGAGGTGTCCTTTTATTGCAAAAATACATGAAAATTACAAAGGTGGTACATAACTATTTGAAATGTTGAAAACACAAGTTTAGAGAATTTTATATAAATGTGTATTGTAGGCAAATGCCCATGGACATGGGCTTACCACTTAGTCTTCAGCGACTATGCGAGCAGGCTGCCCTGCTAGTCCCTCAGAATGGCCACACCCAACAAAATGTATGTCAAACACATCTGAAATAACACTTAAATTAGCCAATACGAGCATTCCAGCCCTGGTCAATGAATTTAACCTGTATGTCTTAGTGTCGTCACTATGAAGATCATGACCTCCTTCTTATGGTGCTAGGAACATTCAATGAAATAGTGACCACACTATGCTCAGTACAATTTGATGACGAAACACAAAATACAATTTGATTTGCACCCCCCAACCCTGTGGCTTGATCTGTGATCTTCCATTCCTTTTTTGTAGAATGATGTTATTTGTTCACATTTGAATTTGGATTTTAATAACTTATTCATCTTTATGTCCTTGATACAATCTTTTTTGTCTAGGTGGCACAGAGCTGTGTCTACTGACTTGGTAAAACAAAATGTATTGATCCCCAAAGAAGAATCATCCAGTGAAAGTGACATAGGATTTCATGAAAGTCAGCGAAATGAGAAAAAAAATGTGATGAAAAAAATGAAGACTGCTTTTGGAAGAATCCTGCCATACACGTGTAGAAGCAAGGCAACAGGCACCCGCAGAGAAGACTCCAGGAACCCTAAGAAAGGCCCACTTTCAAACACACCGCGCCTCTTTCCTAGACTCATCAAGGAGCTTCCATCTCCCAGGTTATTTACCAAACCAAGGATGAGAAGGCTGTCCCACAGCGGTAAGCAAAGGCAACCTACCAGTAACTGTCAAGGCCGAAAGAAACAGCACCAGGAGGAGAGACCTTTTGCTACCTGCTATAATTTGGGAGTTGAATGTGCTCCTCCCTCCCCCGTGTGTTCACGGTGTGGTTTACAGGGTGGTGTTGGTGGGAGGTGGTGAAATCCCTAGCAGGTAGGGCCTAGTAGGTGCTGCAGGCCACTGGGGCCTGTCACTGGAGGGGTCTCAGGACCTTGGCCCCTTTCTCTTCCTCTTTTGCTTCCTGGTCATGAGGCTAATGACTTAGCCCCACTATGTGATGCCCACCATTGCCATCCAGCACTCCACCAGAGGCCCTAAAGCAGTGGTCTGCCTGCTCTTGGACAGGAACCTCTTGGACTGAGAGCTGCAACATACCTCTTCTCTCTATAAGTCAATACATCCTGTATTTCATTACAATGATGAGAGCTGGTGCTCTGAGGGTCTCACAGGACACAGAATCTCAGGCTCCAAGCCTGTGTGTGGGCCAGACCTCCAGTTGAGACCTGCCCCTGCATTTGGAGAAGCATTAGATTGGACTGTCTTCCCCATTCCTCCAGGTCTGATTCATCAGGGGTCTAATCAATCCAGTCAGTTTTTATTTAATGTCTGCGTGTGTGTGTGTGTGTGTGTGTGTATACACAGACGTACACATAAACATGGACATATATTAAAAAATCAAAGTAAAGTGCGATTTTGTTTCAGGAGAAAGTGATAATGTAGCCTTTCAAATGGCTGGTTTTAAGAGTAGGTATGTTGGGAGAATTAAATGAATGAAAGTTATGATTGGTGAGTCATAGAGGGTGTTAATCTGTTAATCTTATGTCTTATTAATATTTCATGTTATTAATCTTATATCTGTTTTTGTTTTTGTTTTAAGATAGGGAATTTTTTGTTTGTTTGTTTGTTTGTTTGTTTTGCGGTACTGGGGATCGAACTCAGGACCTTGCGCTTGTCAGGCAGGCGCTTATGCCACTGAGCTAAATCCCCAGCCTCTGTTTTAGGATAGGGTCATACTATGTAGCCCATGCTGGTATAACAGTTGTAACTCAGCCTTCAAAATGCTGGGATTACAGGCAGATGTAATATTTGTACTGTTAACTTTTGTTTTTTTTTTAATGGTGGCAAAGTTTCACATTTATTGCAGGTAGGAAAAAATAGGCTCTGCAGAACAAATTTGGGCCACGTAAAAATAGGAAAAAAGAAAAAGAATTTTAAATATACCCTACAAGCCAGGTGTATTTAAAATGCCTATAGTCCCACTGCTCAGAAGGCTGAGGCAGGAGAATCACTAGAAGCTCAAGGCCAGTCTGGGCTGTACATAGTGAGACCTTGTCCAAAAATAAATAAATAATAAAAACTACACCCTTCAGCA
>PVJX010000278.1:0-226893 GCA_004027295.1 Dolichotis patagonum | reverse complement strand
ACCAAAAAAAAAAAAAAAAAAAAAATTAAATACACTATTTTTTAAAGCAGGTTTAAATTTACAGCAAAATTGAGCAGAAAATACAGAGTTCCCAACACCTCTTCCCCTCCTCAACGCGTAGTTTTCTGTTGTCAGTGTCTTGCCTTGGTGGGGTGTGTTCGCCGTGACTGTTGGGCCGGTGCTGTGGTGAGTCAGCATTCATAGCTCACGTCACTATCCATTTTTTACATCACACAGCTCCAAGGGATTTGGAAGTACGTAATGCCACTTTCATCCTGTAACCATGCTTACGTTCTTCTCCAGTATATTTGCACTGCCCAAGATACTTCATTCTGTGGTTTTTCAAATGTGCTTTCAGCCCAGCATCAGGAATCATACACAGCCGTGTAACTTCACACAGTGATGAGGCTGGAAATCTGGCGGCTGCTTTCTCCGAGGCAGGGAACCAAAACAGAGAAACGCTAGTGGTTTCTAGCTGACTGATCGCCTTGCAAACAGACTCTCTTCTGCAAGCACTCTCTAATGCAAGCACTCAAGCAGGTAGTGATTACCTGGTATGGACTGACCTACACATTTGTCCTGAAAATGACAAAGAGGATATTCTTCCATATTGCCGGGCTAGAGCTGGGGGCGGGGGGTCCACAGGAAACAGAGGACCTCATTTCTCCTTCAAATCCCTGCATTGATGTTTTTTTTCATCTTAGATGGAGTGACAAATCTTACAACTAAGATTTCTCCAGAACCATGCCTTTCCTTTAGGATGCAGCTCAAACCTTATTATCTTGTCTTTGCTGTGACCCACAGATAGGATGTCTTCATGTGAACTCCAGAGCACTCTTGATCTATTTCATGTTTGCTAGTTGCAACATTTATCACAAGCTCATCGCAGAATTCAGGATCAAGTAGCAAATAGAGCAGACTGAGTTATAGCATAAAGGGATTTCAGGTAGCATGCAGATCAATATACTGATGCAAAAGGAGAAGGCCAGAATGCTATCAAAACTCACCAGGATCTAATTTTAAGAGGATTCAGAAAAAGCCTCCCTGAAGAAGGGACAACTAAATTGAGATCCGAAGGATAAGTAAGAGTTAGGCAAGGAAAGTCTCCATAGTAGGAGAGTCCCAGGCACAAGGAAGCAATGAAATTCAGGCAGGGAGAGGGCCTGAGAGAGGCTGATTGAATGAGGTGATAAGGATGGGTGGGCCATGTTAAGTAAGAAATTTTAACTTTCTCCTAAGGATAGTGATGGTTCATGGCTATAATTCCAGCACTCAGGAAGCTGAGGCAGGAGGACTCCTGTGCATTTAAGGTCAGCTGTGAACATAGGCCTTCACAAAAAAACAAACTAATCCAAACCAAGCCAAAACAGCTACTGAAAATGTTCAAGGTGGGGATTTATACAATGATTCGCATTTGTAAAAGATAGCTGTGGTGGCAGAATAGATAAAGGATGAAGGTAGGAACTGCAGATGCAGGAAGCATGGTAAATAGGCTCTGGCACTGATGGCACTCGCTTGCCATCTCATGGCATTTGGGATGAAAAGATCCAGGGAAAGCAGTTGTGGATAGAGCGGTAAGAGCTGGGTAGCTGGGTAGTATAGTGGAAGGCAGGGGAGAGGAGTGGCCAGGTTGAGACTATGAACAATGGATTTGGACTGGGGAAAACTCATGAGTTCTGCCAGGCTTGTGTGCCACAAGCAAGCTGAAGCAGGAGGATCGCAAGTTCAAAGCAGTCTTGGGCAGCTTATGAGAATGTGCCCCAAATAAAATGGGGGGGGCAGAGGATGTAGCTCTGTGGTAAAGTGTTGCCTAGCATGATGAGGTCAAGTACCATTAAAGAAGAAGAGGAAGATGAAGGACGAGGAGGAGGAGGAAGAATGGCTCCGTGACTTCTAGTTAGACTTTCCAAGTTGAGGCCCCTGCAGAACAGCTAAGTGTTAAACAGGAAAAGTCTCATTTCAGGCCCTCGCCCCTGGTGTGTTTTAATTAAAAGAATAGTAGCCTGCAAGTTCAATACCATCTGCAGAAAACATGATTTTAGTTTTATCACTACTTTAATGCCTATGTTATTGGTTTTCAATGTATTGTAATGTTTTAAAGTTGCATATGTATGCATTTATTGAGTTGAAAATTGAATTGATATAAAGAAAAATATTAAGAAGTCTAGGATTCATTTGCACGGCTTCTGGATATAGGAAAAAATCACTCAGATGATATGTGAACGCCTGAGCTTTAACCACATTTCTGGAGAACAAATTGAAGCTGTGCTTCAATCAATGAGTCCCAAAGGATAGCCTTGCACTTGGGAGGGTTCCTGTTTCTAATTCCACATGCTTAATGGGGAAGCAACACAGTGCAAAACATCCTAGAGTGATCCTCCTGCCTCAGCCTCCCAAGTGCTGGGACTACAGACATGCACGCCTGTGCCTGGTTAGCAAATCCATTTATGTGTTTGTTTGTTTGCCAGTACTGCGGATTGCACTCAGCATTCACACTGAGCTACATCCCCAACCCCTTTGTAAGATATTTTATTTTGAGACAGGGTCTAATTGCTTAGTTGCCCAGGCTGGGCTTGAATTTATGATCCTCCTGCTTCAGCCTCCCAGACTGCTGGGATTACAGGTATGAATCACTTTTTTTTTTTTTATCGGTACCAGGGATCAAAGGCAGGCGCAGGCGCTTATGCCATTCAGCTAAATCCCCAGCCCTTTTTATCTTTTTTTTTTTTTTTTGGTACCGGGGATCGAACTATCTTTAACCCCCAAGATAAAAGCTACTGAGCAGCATATGATGCCATCTCTCCAGAATACTTTGAAATAGGAGGAATTTGTTTATAATTGTGACTTCCATAGGCTCTTTTCTTTTTTCATTTTTCTAAGCAACTATACAACTTGATGTAGAAGCAGAGACAGAGGAGATAACTCGAGGAAATACATTCCTCAGGGCCAGGAGAACCACCAAGCGGTTATCTGTGACGTCTCTGCCTTCAGGACTCCAAAAGGTAAAATGCTGGAAACAAATGTACCTCTACAGACCTGTACATAAGTTGATGTGTATGGATTTTGTAAAAACCAAGTTTTTTCCTACCTTCATTCCTCATAATAAATGCTTTAAATCTAGTGCTTCTGTCTCTTCTCCACAAACTTAGGGTACAGAGAGGGCTTTTCAGGTCAGATTCTCGATTTCTGAGCTCAGACTGTTCCGCTCCTACTACAATCTGAACAACAGTTAAGTGTGGAGCTTTACGCCGACTTGCTCAACTGTTCAAATGTCACCTTAGAACATTAGCAGTCTGGACTGTTGGTGCATGCAGTATGGAAAGGAATTCACAGCCCAGGGCAGTCCGGTAGAACTCCCGGCAAAGGCACAAGTGTCTGTCACCTAGTAAAGTAGCCATGAGCCACTTGTGGCTTTTGAGATTTTGAAATGTGGCCAGTGCAGTGGAGGAGCTAAATTCCTAATTTTATTTAAAGATTAATTGATAAAGGATAAATTTGAGTCAGGTATAGGAAAGAGAATGCACCAAGAAAAAAAAATTCACCTTGAGACCATGTTAAGTGTAATAAATCAGACATACAAATTTAAATATTGCATGGTTTCTCTTACATGGGAAGCCCAAAGTCTAAATAATGTAAAGAGCAAAACAAAAGACAGATAACAGAAAAAAGGGAGACAGATCTTTTGCAAAGGGGAAGGGAACCAAGAGATGGAGGGAAGAGTGGAGGAAAGAAGGGAAAAAGGAAATAAGAAGAATTAGGATGTGTTACATACAAATTCCCCACTATTATGTAATCATTATGTGCTGCAAACACATACTAACAAAAATGGAAGGGATTGAAATAGCCACTTTTATAGCATGGGCAACATCATACTATATGATCTAGGACTCTCTAACCAAAGATTTACTTTTCTGAAAACACATGAGCTTAAGTTGCCCAGACTAATTTTTTTTAAGAAAATGTCATAAAAAGAAAAGCAGATTTTTTTTCTTGAGATGTGACCTTACTATGTTACTTAGTTAGTCTTCAACTCATAGGCTCAGGGGATCATCCCACCCCAGGCTCCCAAGTAGCTAATATTGCAGGCATGCACCACCATGCCAAACTGCCCTATTTTTTTTTTTTTTAACAAAGTAGGACCCTGAGCTGTTTTATGTAAACACTTACTTAAAGCTGATAACTTGTTTCAGGCTGTTTTTAAGTGCTTTAAGTGTATCAACCCAGATCACTCTTACAACAGCTCTACATCTAGGTGGCAACACTCTCCTTATTTTAGAGATGACATTCAGCAGTTAAGTAATATGACCGGATGAGTGGCAGAAGCCAGGCTTCTGGCATATGAAGCCAGGCTTCTTGGCTCTAGAACCTTAATTTTTTTTCTTTCTTTCTTGTTTCACATCTTTTTGGTGGTTCTGGGGATTGAGCCCAGAGTCTCACACATGCTAATCATGTGTTCTAAAAATAAGCTGGACTCCCAGCCCCTCATTCTTTATTACTATGCCATGTATACATTGTACTGCCCAATTATTCTGCTCGATATGATAGCCAAGAGCTACAGGTAACTATTTACCTGAGTTAACATGAAATGAAATTGGAATTTGAGCTCCCCAGTTTTCCTAGCTACATTTCAAATGGTCACTTTTGTACTGAACAACACAGGGAACATTCCCATCTGATAGACAGTAATATCAAACAGTGCCCTGGACCCTCACAGGATACATCAGTATTAGTTTTCAACTTTTCCTGTGGCTATATTCATATTTATTGTGCCAACATGTTCCATGCAATTTCTAGGTTTGGAGGCTACAACTGTAACCTAATGGTCCCGACCCTCCTTTTGTGGAACTCACTAACAAAGGAGAGGGTCATTAAACTACAGTGTTGCAAAGCACTGCTCAAAGGATAATCTTCTGAATAAAAGACACTGAGACAAGTAGACACCATCAGGGGAAACAATGAAACTTGATCCCTATCACCCATCACATACAAAAATTAATTTGTGTCATAGATTTAAGTGGGAAAAGCAAAATCTCAAAACTTCTGGAGGACTGTAAGACAACTGTCATGATTTCAGATCAAAGACTTGCTTTTTGTTTCTCTTTATTTTATTTCTATTTCTATTTTATTTTTGAGACAAGATCTAGCTATTATGTGGTTCAGGCTGGTCTTGAACTCACTATGTAGCCCAGGCTAACATTGAACTCACTATAATCCTCCTGCCTCAGCCTCCTGAGTGCTGGGATTACAGGTGTATGCTGCCATGCCCAGCTCTGAGAAAGACCTCTTAGTACGTAAGCTGTATTGGCCATAAAGATTGATCTATTTGGCTATAATTATATTAAAAATTTCTGTCCTGCCAGTTATGGCAGCACATGCCTGTAATCCCTGGACTCGGAAGTTGAGATCATTAGATCCTTGGGAGTTTAAGGCCAGGGCTACATAGTGAGTTTGAGGCCAGCCCAACTACATAGGAAGATCCTGTTTCAAAGAGAGAGAGAGAGAGAGAGAGAGAGAGAGAGAGAGAGAGAGAATTTGTACTTTATTAAGTCGGTGATTGTCAATTAGCTATAGAAGGGTTTTGTTTAGGCCTCAGATTGTTCTTTTGAATTCTAGGATACTTTTAATTAAAATATATTTTTCAACTTTCTTTTGAAAAAGCAGGGAGATTTGGAAACCCAAGGCCCACAATTTCTCAGGGCAACCAACGGGACCTGCAGAGAAGTACATCTCTGCAGGAGGCGTGTTCTTTCCAACTACTCCCCACCCCCACCCCGCCTGGGAGGTTCCTGGTTTACACAACGCGCCTGCCAGGCACTGGACTTGGTAATAGTTGTATTCAATCAGCACAAAAATAGCTTTGGAACTACTGAGTGTGAACGGTACCTAGTAGGAAAACGTGCTGGGATTCACGAGAGAGGAAAAGGAAGGCTCTTGCTTTATTTAGGTGCATCTGGAAAGCTCTGCAAAGTGGCCTTTGAGCTGCAGCAAGCAGGCGGGGCAGCAGAGGTGCGGCAGGCTCCGCCTGCGAACGCCCTCTTCAGGCTGAAGGTAGGATGCAGGGGTGGCCCACAGCCTACTTTGTGTGGGTGTGGGTGTCAAGCACAAGGGGAAGGCACAGAGAACTCTCTGAGTCGGAAAATGCCCTATAAATGGCTTCCAACAGCTGCGCTATCAGGAAGCCAGGGACGATGAGCAGTCTCAGGCATGGGGTAAAAAGAACCTAGCGCTTTCTTTTATGTTTGGAGACATGACTGCCATGAAAATAAGAAACCTGCAGAAATAAGACTAAATTAACCACTGGATCCGGCGATAACGAGCTTTCCAGGGCACTGGTCCACACAGGCCCCACACTCTCACTGTGCTCGGCAGCTACAGAGACAATTCCCCCTCGTCTTCCTACAAACGACCTGCTTTTTTCCTGACACCATGTGTCCTTTCAGAGCCAGACAGTCTCATTTCTCTGCACCCTACAGATCCCTTCAAAGAGAGCTCTGGGCACAAAGGCGATCCATGGGGCGTGGAGAATAATATGAATATGGGCTCCGACCCAGACTTGTTACGCAGTGAATGTTCACTTTCTAAGAGAATAGCCCAAGGGTGAGAATTCTTATCATCAATGCCAGCATCGAAATAACATCAGTAGTTCCTAATTCTCTGTGTTTCTGCATTTTTACAATAGGTATCATATTCATCAAAAAAGAAACTATATTTCCCAGGGTTTAAAAAAAAGAAGCGTGGCATGGAAAACATCCTCCAAAAATCAGACGTGACAGTAGGAAAGCTTCAAATGCAGGTAATGGACAAAGGCTTTTACTCTGTGTCTCGGAAGCCGCAGAGGACCAGGCAGTAATGGAACACATGATCCTGCTAGGCAGGGCGGATATGGGACATAATTAACAATTAGCATTAAGAAAGAATGTTAGTGGGGGGCACTCTGCGAGTGGCAAAGGACTGCTAACGGCACCTAGAATGATGCTGTGTGCCTAATAAATATTAAGTGAATTCCATTAAAATGAAGGCATATACACATAGACTTGGGAGAAGAAATGAGTCTTTATCACTGGGTGGTAAGTGTAGGTTTTCAAGCTCTATTTGCTATGGCTCGAATTAGAATAATACTTTGGGACTTGCAAAGTGTCCCTGGTTCCTGAAGTCAGCTCAAGAAAAGCAACTACCTCCTTGGCTTTGACAAGTCTTTCCAACACATAATTTCCTCTGTCTGTCACAGGTGGATGACCTTATAGAAACGGTGACCGATAAATCCATGAAACTGTTGGCCCAAAGACATGCTGAGCTTCAACAGTGTGAGTTTCTAGGAGACGAAATTCTTCAGTCTTCCAAGCAGTTCCAGAGGATATCCAAGAGGACTAGGAGGAAGTTTAAACTGAAAAATGTGTGTTCTCCATGTACCTGCTGCTGCTTCTGACTTTTCTGGATAAGCTATTTTTTGTAGGGTTTCTTATCTTTTGATACATACTCTGAAATAAATCTCTGTAGTGAATTAATAAAGAGGGGGCTTTAAAAAAGAATATTCTAACAGTTCTTAAAAAAAAGATTTTTCGGGCCGGGGATTTAGCTCAGTGGCTTAAGCGCCTGCCTGGCCAGCGCGAGGTCATGAGTTCGATCCCTGGTACCAAAAAAAAAAAAAAAAAAAGATTTTTCAAAAACTGATTTTTAATTGTGAGTTCATGTAAATATGGGTTTTTGGCTGCATAATCCTTATTAATAATGGAAAACAGAAACATTGCTCAGAGCATAGCAATTCTACAAAAAAATTCGTCCCCATAATAATTTTCCAGATCAAGTTAGGCATGGTAGCACACGCTTGTAATCCCAGCACTCAGGAGGCTGAGGCAGGAGGACTGTTACAAATTCGAGATCAGCGTGAGCTACAAAATGAGCTCAAGGGCAGCCTGAACTGCATAGTGAGACCCTGTCTCAACAAGATAATAAATAAATAAATAAATAAATAAATAAATAAATAAATAAATAGCAGATGAAATTAGAAGAAGCATTTAAAGGTATTTTGACACCTCTAATATTACCACTGCTGAGGCAAATTTAAAGTTCCATTTTTAAAGATAAAAATTCTTTTTAAAACTACAAAAATGTACCCTGGCTAAGGTACGATTCATGCAGTGTCATGTCTCTGTACTAAAATAAATAGATAGGAATGGAACCTAAGAAGTACCGTACAGGTAATTCAACATTTAAGAAAATTACAAGAATGAGATATTATAATACCCATTGATCATTTTCTGTTATTCGGTTCAGAAAGCCCTGGAATTCTTTCACTATATGCATGGCTTTATACTATTGTGTTATGTTTGATATTATTGTAATTGAAACTATGCTCAACTATAGCAGAGTAAGAGATATGGCCTTAGATACTGTTGATGTCCAGTTGACTTAATGTAAAGTACTGTGTTGCCTATGTTGTCCTCTTCTGATCTGCTCTGTACTGCCCCCTTTTGTTTTATTCTCTTTTAAATAAAAAAAAAGAAAAAAAATTACAAGAGATTCAACCTTACCTTAATTTTTACAATCATTATGAAATCCTTTATAGAAGACAGTCTTAACAAACTACCCTAAACAGCTCTTCATTTTTTAGTATATTTTTTTAAATAAAAATATAGAAAGAAGGGCCAGGGATATAGCCCAATGGCAAAGTCATGAGTTCGATCCCCACCAAAAACAAAACAAAACAAAACAAAACCATAAAAAGCCATTTAACAATCACATTCCTCAATTACCAAAGAGAGAATGGGATAGAAAGCAATGCCCATTGATTTACTTTGCATCTTGTAATTATCTCTTGCACCAGTGATCCTTAGTATTGTGGAAACTTTCCCCACTATCAACGTTTTGCACATAATTTTATAGGATCATGGCCCCTTGAAGCCTATTCATGGACTTTATTTTCAAAAGTGATAATTTCCAAGAATAGACTCATCTTCTCAAGTATATCCTAAAAATTATACCTTCTCACAATCTTCAACTTATTTTATAAAGTAATTGACGCTACCACTTAACAACTACCTGGATTACTAAGGACCACAAACATCGAGCTTTAAACAGTTTATTTGAGTGCTGTTTCCTGTCTTTTAAGAATAAAAAATGTGCTTCAATAAAAAAAAAATACACTGAAGTCATTTTTCTTTGTGTGAAGAAATATGAATGAGTATTAATGTTTAGAAGCAAAGTATTTGCTGCCCAAACTTTAAGTATTTCAAGAGCACAACAAATTCTAACACACTAAGATCACGGAGCTCTTCCAATATTTTTGGGAATGATGAGCAATTGACCTGCTATGGCTTAGGATCCGTTTCTATGCTTGTTTCTTGAGTTTCTTCTACTTCTGAGAGTTTTTCATCATCTATAATTGGGAAAGAAACACAAAGTTTCAGTCAACTTTGCCTAAATTTTATACTTAGTGTATAGATGAAAACATTTCTTTTACTAGCCAATACATTTAAAGTAAGGATGGACAAAATGTAATTGTTTCACATAAATGTTACATTTAAAAAATACTGTTTTGCTTGCTGTTGTTTATTAGGTGAATCAAACTTTAACGTTTGCACAACAGATTTCACTAAAAAAAAAAAAAAAGTCAAGGTCTGAGGCTCTCAAAAACAATGAAAAGTAACAGAACATCCCCACTGGCTTCATTCAATGCAAGGACCAAGTCTTAGCTCTTTCCAGCACCCACCGTGCACGGGGGCATGCAAACGCCCTCACGCACTCCCTACTGCCTGCCTGGGGCCTGAATCATCGCTTTAATGCTCTAATAAACCACAGAAAACCAAGCAAAGTCCTCTATCTACAATCCCTCAGCTTTCATTAACATTATTAGATGTATATTTAGACCACATACGACTACGCATTCAGACTCTGGCATGTATTTAGAAAGCTGAGCAAAAAAACAAAAAAAGGCTGAGCAGAAGCATGGTTTCCAGCACCATCCTCGCTCCATACTCAGCAGCGCAAGCTACACCCCTCTCCGATGCCTACTTCTGAAGCCGCACCTCGGATCACTGCAAGTCTTCCTAAATGTCCATGCCGGGACCATTGCACTTACTTTCCAGAGTCTGCTGAAGTTCATGGATGGTGCTAAGAAGAACGTGAAACTGTTTCCGTCGCAATTCCAGCTGTGTCAACAAGAAGCAAAGTTTACACAACCTGGTCTGCCACACAGACAAGAAAGGCTAACACGTGTGGGTAAATACCTTATCTTCCACGCTTTCTTTAATGTGTGAAAGATGCTCTAACTCTTTCCCCAGAGCCTCTAGTTCCCTAAAAAGGGAAAAAAAGAAGCCAGTGTTATATTTTGCTACTAGATGAACAGAATCTATTTTTAATACCAAATTTTTAAATGATTAGCATTTTTAAAATAAAAAATAAACATTTATAACACTTCATTATAGTGTCAATTAAAGCTGAGGACTTCACTCCTAAATATAGACTATTTTCATTAAAAATACAGTTTTAGATAAAACATTTTAACATATAGGAAATCACAGATAATAGAATACCTAAAACCAAGAACTGATGTATTTGGTCATATTAATTTCAAACATTTCCTTCAGTAAAAGAAATAAACGTTGCTGATTAATTTGAAATATCCTTTGAGCTGGGCATGGTGACACATGCCTGTAATCCCAACACTTGGGAGGCTGAGGCAGGAGGATCATATGAGTTCAAGGCCAGTCTGGGCTCAGTGAGTGAGCTGCAAAGACCCTGTCTTAAAACCAAACAAACACACAAAAACAAAAAACATACAAAACCAAAACAAAATATAAAAGAAAAAGAACCTTATCTTTTGTCCTTCTCTCCCAGGCTTTTTTTCTCCTCTACCTCTCACTTAGGTAACTATGGTATAATTTTAATCTATGCAAAATGCATATACTGTACTTGCACAGCGGGTTAATACAAAGTATGGATATATAATACTTGGGATGAGGTTCCTAACTATCATAAACTGTTATTATTCTATATGTGTTTTGGGAACTTGAAGTAATTTAGACTTCATGAAGAGTCTTTTTTAACTGATCAGTGTTTTAAAAATGTGTATCTAAGACTGAAGAAGAACCACATCAGCCAGGTAAGAGAAGCTTGCCTCCACTCCCAGCTACTCCAGAGACTGGAGGCAGGAGAATGGACAGTAGCAGCTCACCTGGGCAACTGAGTGACTCAGGCCAGACCATGTATGGTCACAGTACAAAACACAAGACAGCTGGGGTCATACTTCTGGCGGAAGACCTGTGTGCAGTTCCAAGAATGGAAACAGAAAAAAATGGAAGGGAAAGAGGGAAACAAAGAAAAAGGGGGAAGAGAGGGAGAGAGGGAAAGAGAGAAAGAAAGAGAGAGACAGAGAAAGAAAAAGAAAGAGAGAGAGAGAGAGAAAGGCAGGCAGGCAAGCATCCAAATGTTTTCTGCTCCCTTTAGCAACAGGAAAGGCAGTGAGCACCCTGTCAAGGGCCATGGCAGCCAGACCTCCTGACACTGCCCCTGAGATCAGATCCAAAGATGAGAGGCCCTGACTAGGCCCTTCCAACCAGAGCTGTATCCCTGAGCAGCAGGGGGCAGCCCAGGAGGGAGGCTAGAGCTTACCAGGTCTTAGGGGGAGCGGCTCCGGGGGTGTCCTTGTGTGCCCAGAGTGCAGTGCTGGACCCATGAGGTAAGAGTCACCCGTGCCTGGAGCCCAGGAGCCTGGCATGCACCACGAAGCCAGCCATCCCTGGAGCCACCTGAGCGATACCACTCAGCTTCACCTCCTGCTGCATCCACGGACCCTGGGACCCAGACTGGGTCTCCCTGAAGTTATCCTCGCCCCACCCTGTTTTCTGGGCAGTCTTGGGCGCTTCCCTGAGCAGCTCCTTAGGGGAGCTCAAGGCTGCCGTTGTCACAGGTGCCCTCTACACAGGGCTCCTGCCACCTCTGCATCAGGGGCCAGCAAGCCAGGGGCTGCCCCTTCGGGCCCTCTGCAGGCCACGTTTGCCTGGGGCTTCCCGCGACCCAGTCTCTTTTGCACTGTCTGCTTAGGGCAAAGGCAATCAACCCTGAGTGCCCAGCCAGCCACTCTGGGTGACTCCACCTGTGGTCAGCCTGGGACCCTGCGGGGGACTGGAGACCCAGAGGAAGGCCGCAGGTGGGGCCAAACCAGCGAAAGGGAGCCCAAAGCACTGCTCTCCTGGGAGGGACCAGAGTCCAAGCTCAGCCCTTGCCTGCTCATTGCAGAGAACAGAAGCAGAGCGGTCCCCCTTCAGGCCCAGGTCGGGCCAGACGCTCACCTGCCCTTCAGCCTCATGGAGCCTCACCATCGGCTGCCAATCTGATCTGCTGCCTGACTGGGGCCAGCGAGGACAGGGGTCTCCGCTGAGTGTCTGCTGCAGTTGGGAGCAGGGATGCTGCCCTCTTGCCCCTCCCAGGGGCCACCTAGGTGGGCCCCTCACCCTAAGCACAACCCTCCTGCAGGCCCCCTTGGTCCCCTGCCATCCCCTTGTGACACACCCAGCCACCGCCCTTCCCACCCACCCCACAGGGGTCGCCCAGTGCCTGGTCACTACCTCTCCTTCTTTCACTGTTCTGCCACCCTCTGCCCCTCTCTGTGCTATGAGCCCTTCCTGGAAATGCTTGGCTCTCTCCGAGGTCTTGCACTACCTGCCCCCTGCCAGCCCAACCTGGCTTCTCCTAGGCCAGGACTCCAGGAAGGCCGTCTCTTCCCACACAGGCCCAGAGGCACTAGCTAGTACCAACTTTATGCTTCATTCAGAGAGTCAGGATATTTATTATCATGATAAAAGTACTTTTGATTAAAAAAACTAGTATATTCTCATTTGCTGCTATTATACATTCTATTATATGCATACAATATACTCTTTATCCATTTTCCTATTGAGGCACATTACATGAATGTCTTATAGATATAAAAAGTAGGAAGGCTGGAGGAAAAGCAGATCTAATCAAGATATTAGAATACAGGATACTGCAATGTGATACTTCCTTTTGACTTACACCATATGCTTCTATAAAAATAAAATGCAGGCCAGGAGTGCTGACCTATACCTATAATCCCAGCATTCAGGAGGCTGAGCCAGGAGGATTGCCACAAGTTTGAGGCCACCCTGGGATTCATAGTGAGTTCAAAAGCAGCCCAAACTACAAAGTGAGACCTTGTCTCAAACAAACAAACAAACAAACAAACACATACACACAGCACAAGGTCACAGACTGATAACTGAGCATCCATGTGTAAAGGTTAGTGCTTTAGCTTGTCTCTAGATGCCCCCCAAAGCCTCAGGGGATCACAGGTAGGGCTTTTCAGAGGCAGCTGGATCACGAGTGTGTGATGCTGGGATCAGGGTGTGTGATCACTAAATCAGTCCTTTGACTGGTTTGCTGCAGTTCTGGGGGTGGATATGGGGAAGGCCCGCCCTAGGTGTGAGCGCCTGGGCATGTAGCCTGTATAGGACGGAAGGACAGAAAGAGGGCTGCGGAGGTTGCCTATCTCCTGCAGCTTGCTGCTTCTACTGCCTTCTGCCTGCCATGTCTGTTTCTCCTCTGTGGTACCACCTTTGGAGTCTGCCATGCTCCACTCTGCCTTGGTGCTGGCCAACTATCGACTGAAACTTCTATAGACTATGAGTTCATTCCTCCTTTAACTTTGGGTTCAGGTATTTTGTCTCAGCAACACGAAAAGTAACTCAGACAGCTGGTTCTGGACAACACGAAGCTCTGACTTACTTTAAGGTCTCATGCCTGTCTGGATGATGCTGGATCACCTTTGCCAGAGCATCATATTCTGAAAGACAAAAATGAAAGGGCCAATTTTAATTTTTTTTGCTTTTCAAATCTGGATTATCAAGACAGAATGTGTAATATCACAAGTCTCTCTTATTCATTTTTCTAGTTTACAAAGAAAAATCATGATGTATGGAGAACACTGCCGCCAGTTTCCCTTGATTCAACCAATACTAGAATGACCTGTGCATCCAAAGTGCTCTGTCTGGGGATTTAGGTCCTGCTTTGGGGTTCATTTACAGGTCCTGGACAGGATGTCAGGGGTCAGCGTAAGCCTGCTGCACTTCAGTCAGGCCTGCTCAGCTGGACTGACTCTTTAAGGATCTTATTCACTGTTTGCCCAACAACAACTCTGTGAGGAAATACATGCCACCATATTTCATTCCCAGGTCTTAGGCAACAGCACTTCTCACGAACTCTAAAGGTAAAATGTTTTGAAACTTTGAAATGATTTAAAATTGAGGTCATTATTTCTAATTTATTGATCCTCCAAAATTAAGTCATGTTCATCCTGCTAACCTTTCTTATGAAATGACAAATGCTAGGATTTTCTTTAAACTCTCTTAACAAATAAAACACTGCAAAATACTTCTAAGTAATTTGCAGTGAATCATTATGTAGGCTGGTATCTCTTGCTATAAATTGGTCACTGAAACTTCACCACAAACACTTTCTTTTGGGGGGGGCGGGATACCAGGAATCAGACTCAAGACCTTGTTATTGCCAGGCAGGAGCTGCACCTGAGCTACATCCCTGACCCACCATAAATACTTAAGCTGAATGCAAAAGCCAACTTTTAAAAAGGAGACATAAGGTTAGAGAGTGGCTTAGTGGCCGAGCACTTGCTTAGCATTTCTGAAGCCTGGGATTTAATTTCCAGTACCATCACCAAAAATTAAATCCATATGCAAAACAGAAAAAGGAAATAAAAGTTCATCTTAATTAGCTCATTAAAAATTGAAATTTAATCAGGTGTGGTGGTGCACGCCTGTAAGCCCAGCACTCAGGAGGCTGAGGCTGGAGGATCACTGCAAGTTCAGGGCCAGCCTGAATTGTATAGTAAAACCCTGTCTCAATATGACAAAAAATGAAACAAAACAAAACAATTTAAATTCACTGTTCTGGAACTCAGTATATTAAGTAACCATGATTTTTAAAAATAATATTTTTTGCATTATAAAATAATATGCTCAGCATAAAATAAAAACAAAATGAAAAAACTGAGACAAAAATCCAAAGTTCCCAAATAATCATTTTCTATTTCCTTCTAATTTTCCACATATATTATAATATTTATCATTAGACACTGTATTTTATTTTTAAATTTTTGAGTTCACACTATACGATGAGTCATGCTCTTGTCATTAAAAATTATTTTGAAAGTTTTAGCTATGTAAGTTCTTATCCTAATTCTAAAACAAAGAATATTAGAAAAAAAATTTTAATTCTTATTACATACTTTTCCAGCTTGTAAATGTTTCTTTGTCTTAAAAATCCACTGGATTTAATTTTTTTTTGAAAGTAGTTCCATTTGTTTGTTTCTAAACAAATCCCTAAATCTCATATATTTCTGTAAATTGACTTTGTTGACTAGCCATAATGCTACTTAGGCAAGAGAGTTTAAAGACAGAAAAAAAATTAACACTAAGAAATACGTAGATAATGAACACATTTCAGTAAAACTATTTTTTAGCATAGCTTTCCTTTTCTTCTATTTTAAAGAATAACATGGCTTAAAAATTAAATGCAGCTTCTAATTTTTTTGGTAAATAATCTTAATTTTGGCTGCAGATTTTATCTCACAACATCAAAAACTACATGAAAATGCCAGTAAGTAATAAAGTATTTGCACATTAAATCCCTCAAAGTCTTTACCTTGGCGATTTTTTCGAATTCGTTTTGCTTGAAGAATTTGCTTTTTGCACTCAGCAATTTTTTCATGTGCTCCTGCAATGCTACATTCTATATAGAAAGGTTTTTTGTTTAAAAAAAAAAAGATTGTTATAACATATCTAATCTCCATTTTCAATTTTAAAACATGTTTCTAAATTGAAGTTCCATGCTAACAAAGTAGATATTGTAAAGCAAAGCACTGTATCATATTAGAATAAATGTTTTATAGCTAGTATTTACTGTGTCATTTCTACTAACAATGTAATCGTTATCCTTTTTATCACCAACTAAGGAAAATTTCTGGCATTTTTTGTTTTAGACCATAAAAAAATAAAATTAGAGACAGAAATATTGATTTTTTTTATAATCTTTTTTTTTTTTGGTGCCAGAGATCAAACTCACGACCTCACGTTTGCTAAGCAGGCACTTACACCGCTGAGCTAATCCCCCAGCCCCAGAAATATTAATTACTTTCAGTTTCTCACCTATTTCTTTGTAAATTTTTTCATAGTTTTCCATTTCCCTGAGATTCATATCATACACCAGCAAAGTTTTGCCCATGGAAAACTCACATTGGGACAGAGTGCTCAGCATACGTTGGTACTGGCTGTATCTGATGGGAGGAAAGATGCGCAGGTAAAGATATCCCTGGATTGCTAAAGTTGAACTACTATACCTCAGGCAAAGATTTGCCATTAAATTACACCAAGCTCTGAGAGAATCACTGTGTTTTAAAATAACTTAGAATATCTGTTTATCTTATCTTTTTTAAAATGTGGTATACTTGAATTCATAAACTTGTTTAGTTGCAGATACAAGATGGGACTTCTGTTCATATCAATATAGTCTTAAGTCAAATGAATTTTCTGAATTGTTCAAATACTTTTAAAAATACTAATCAAGCAGGTTGCTTGTCCTCACAACTCTGTTCACGTAAGTTTTCACTTTGTACACTATTACCAGATATCTATGCAACCAAATCCAGATGAAAATTTTTCCATGTTAACAAAATTATTAAGCATATAGCTGGGTGTCATAACCCAAGGCAGGAAGACTGCTGAGTTTGAGGCCTTCCTGGGCTACATAGTAAGTTCAAGACCAGTCTGAACTACACAAGGACACCTTTTATCAAAAGAACAAAATAACAAAAGAAGAGCATATATTCATACATATTTTGTAGCAACTTTAGACTCACTTATTAACAAAGGAGAAAATTTCACTCAGCTATTTTGTTATTCTACACTTATCTGCTAAAAGCAATCAAACAAAATCTTGAATTTCACCATTTCTTCTTTTACCATTCTGCTTTTTGTACATTTTATAAACATAAAGGAGGCCTTTAAACAGAGGAAGGGACCAGGAAAAAAGACCACTTTTGGGTGACTTCATTGGACATTTAAGGTGAATGAAAACTTGAAATACTAACAGGACCTTAACAAAATCACACCAGGACATTGGTATAAGAATAAGAGTAAAATGAAATACCCCTCTTCTTGGGATCCAGAGTTGCACCATTTAATGAAACTTTTCACTAGCAGATTAATTCTGCGGTCATCTCCAGCACCATCTCCATCAATAAGGAGACGTTTCCTTATGACTTCGTCTGAGAGGAAAGAAGGATAATGAGAATTAAACTGACCACCTGGTCTTGGTAACGTTCAAGGACAAACAGCCAATGTCATCACTCACTTACTCATTCAAAGGATGGAATGCCACTGAACCGTACAAACTCTAAAATAGTCAATTTTGTTATGTGTACTTCATAAATAGAAAAAACTTCCATGCCTTGTTGAAAAGGAAAGTGATTGTCCACAGTGTGTCAGGCACTGTTCTAGAGGTTGAGGCTACAGGTAAAAGCCCTGTCGCACAACGCTGGCATCCTGTCACCCTCAGGGGAAGGAATTGTCAGGAACAACCAATCAAAGGTGCTGATAACTCTTAGAGAAACTTTTTTGGGGAGGAGGGACAGTCCAAAGAAAGTTAAGAATGTTCATGACTCTGGTTAGCGAGGGGCACTAGCACAAGAAATTGACAAAAGGAGACTTAAACGATACAATGGCAGACTAGAAAAAGAGAATGAGAGGTCAGAGACCAAGAAATGGATTTGTTAAATAAACTCAGAGTTTAGTAACCTCATCTTTAAATGTTGCTGTCCTCGTGAGGATTTTTAACAAGACTATCTCACTTTTGCCCCAAAAAAGAATAGGAAAGAAACACAGGAGTGTAGACAGTGACTAATAACAAGTGGGTTCCCACTCATCTGGCAGCAGTCCCGAGCTAGTATTCTCACCTGGACAAAATCATGCTGCATCATACTAAGGCCCAATGGTGACCACAATAAAGACTAAAGACTGGCATTTTTCACCTAAAGACTGGCAAAGATCAAAACTTGATAACCACTGTCTTGGTAAGGTTGTTGGGAAACTGCACTCACATACACTAATGGAATGTAAACTGTCATACCCTTTGGGAGCTGCTGGACATAACAGATAAAATGCACACAGCTTTCTGACTTCATAATTTCAATTCTTAGAATTTATCCTTTAGATACATAGGTAGCCATGCACAAACACAGATGTAAAAGGATGTCTGCAGTGGTGGTTATCTGCAGTGGAAAGATTGCAAACCTTATCATTAGCCAGTAAGAGACTGGTTACATTATGAAATGTTCGTGTAGTGCAACAGCATGCATCCCAAAGAGCGTGGGTATGCATACATGCAAATAAGTCTCCTTTGATCTGTGAAGTAAAATGGAGACACAGATGTATACATACAGTACTCTCATATGTACAGGAAAGGGGAGGCCTGTATTTGTGTGTGTGTGTGTGTGTGTGTGCATGCCCATCATACATGCGTAAGTGCACTCAGAGAAGTCTTGGAGTCACAAGAAACTGGTAATGTCAGTTCTTTAAGGTGAGAGGGGCCACAGAAAGAGATAAAAAAAAAAAACACATAATTTTCTTACTTGCCATGGTATAGATTTGGATGAATTGTGGGATTCTGGGGGGAATGTTGTTTTCCTTTTAACCAAATGCGCTATTTTTTAAAACAAAATGTTAAAGTATAAAGAATTCCTGGGGAGCCCACATGATGAATCAACATTTTTTTTTTTTTTTTTGGCATTGGGAATCAAACTCAGGACCTTGTGCTTGCCAGGCAGGCACTTGTGCCACTGAGCTATATCCCCAGCAAAATCTTTCAATCATAGCACAGGTGCAATGAAGATAAACTTTAGATGGCAGATGGCTCTAGTTTTAAAATATATTCTGTGATAACATCAGATGTAAATTTTTAGAATTGGGTTTGGTCATTGGAATCAGGGTTTTGAAAGTCTGCTCAAGTAACAAATGTATCAGGTTTTAATTTTACATTTAGAAATACAAATTAATGCTTTCTGTTTTTAACCAACAACAGAAATATTTGAAAAGATTTCTGAGAAAATGGTAGAGTGGTGAGCAGCAGAGAAAGAGACTTTCCATGTTTTGGTGTCCAGACCCTGGAATACAGCGACATGAGGAAGAGAAGAGGAATGAGGTGGGTCCCATGAACACAGGAAGGATCTGAACTTCAAGCCCACACAGAGGTAATTCAGGAACCCAACGAAACTAAGAAAACCAGGGCAGATGGCTGGCCCTGCTGGACAGGGAGAAACAGCAAGGAAGCAATGCAGTCCCCACATCCTGCGTGCCAGCAGAGGCCTTAGGGTCAGAGAGAAGCAGCAATGTGTGTGCCTGCAAAGAACCAGTAAGGAAGAGGCCTGCATCCCCTCTCCCCCACACACCCTTAAACAACCGGCCTCCACCAGGGTTGAGATGATAATAACTGAAGTAGAGAAGCAACCTGACATGTTGTTTGATTGACTTTGCGAGGGCTGGGGATTTAGCTCAGTGGCTTAAGTGCTTGCCTGGTAAGCACAAGGTCATGAGTTCGATCCCCAGTACCAAAAAAAAAAAAAAAAAAAAAGATTGAATTTGCGAGCCTGGAGTCAGTAGTCTCAGCAACTATTTTAGAGGATAACAACATGCCATACAATAAGGATTGTGGATTTCCTACTGTCCTATCACTGTTTTTTTTTTTTATTTTACTACTCCCTTTAAAATTAAAAAAAGGGAAAAATATTTGGAGACAGATGAAAGATAGTCCCTAAAGAGATTAAAATGCAGAAAACAAACTTTTCTACTACAAATCTTTCAAATTTTTAAAAATAAGAGGAAAAATGCATAGCATGAGGTAATCTGGTGATAGCAATTTCGCTCAATAATTCTCTGCTCACTGTTGCTCAAGGTCCCCCAGAACTCCCATCTTCTCCCCAGATGTTGGGGCTGCCAGCTTCACTGAGGCCTGGGGTTCCTGAACACACCTGCACTTAGGAATGGGCAGACAACATCTGAGAGTAACTGCAGTGGGGGTGCCTTTACTGAGGGGGAGGTTACTCTGACTTTTCAAGTTTGGTAACTAAAAGTATTTAACAGTTTGTGGTCATTCCAATAGTACACTTTTAACGCTGCGCACTTTTATATATGCAATACTCCAGTTAGAAAAGTTTTTGGGAAATGTTCAGAACACTGTACAGGCCACCGTATGAACCAAATCTAAGGCTGCTCCATGAGAAGTGGTATACTTCTGTTCATTATGTTTCTTCCACAGCCTCTCACCTGTATCTCTGCATTCAGAAGTTAAATATTTTTAAATTGAATTTGTGGTATCTGAACAGGACCATCTGCCTTCTAAAGACCTTTGTCTCAAAGTATACTAACAAGGGCTAAGAGGCAACTACCTTATTTTATTTTCATTTCTCTACTAGAGATTGTTTATACAAAAGACACTGATAGGAAACAAAGACCTAAGCTCTTTCACACACTTGAGAAATAAACATATGAGTAGATATACATGCAACGGGAGATCAGACAGATTCTTCTGACCTGTGGACTATCAGAGTAAGATTTGAGCTGTTCTTCTGACATTTAAATATCATCAATCAAAAAAATGAAGGGTAGTTTTACCAGTATCTTTCAAAATTTCAAGTAACATACTCTGGGATTTAACAATTCCTGGGTACACAATGGAACATTTTGATAAAATATTAAAAACAACCCAAATATCCATCAACAGAAGAACAAATTACATTTTGGTACAAGAACATGATGGAATACATATATAAGAAAAAAAATGAGGAACTGCTCTATGTAGTGATAAGAGATCATTTAAGTAACCTGTTATATACAAGATGATGAATATGTTGTTTGAAAATATGGAGGGAAATAAGAATATACAATTATATCTGCTTACATTTGCATAGATACCTTGGAATGATACATAAGAAACTAACAAACGGGTATCAAAAGAGGTTGGTGTAAGTTTGAGAGACAGGAAAATATTCTGCTTCATTATAGTGTTATCTATGCACCAATGAAGACACACACTGTTTGACTGTTACACTCCATAAGCAGTCAAAATCTGCTGGTTGTTTAAAAAAGAACCTAGCCTGGTGTGGTGGTGCATGCTTGTAAATACCACCACTCGAGGAGCCTAAAGCAGGAAGATTTCAGTTCAAACCCAGTTTGGGTAACTTAGTGAGATCCTGTCTCAAAAAAAGGGGGGGAGCCAAGGATGTAGTTCAATGCAAAGGCCTTGTGTTCAATCCCTAGTTAAATGTGTGTGTGTGTGAGGGGGACCACTTCCCTTCTCCCTTTCCTGCATCCCCGGCAGAGAAAGCCATGAGTCCTAGCAGAGGTGAAGGGCTGAAAGGTGTGACCTGGGAACTTAATATACACTCCAGAACACTCCAAGATTGGACAAGAGTAGATAAATACCAGTAGTGCAACACAGGACGTAAGGGCTCAGACTACAGGGGTTTCTGCTATAGTGAATGGTACACTACTTACTACAGACTTTGATGCTAGGCAACTTTGAGTTGCTGACACTTTGTGGGCAGAACTTTCTAGGAACATCAAGCTAAGGAAAGTAGTCTGCAAGCAGGAAAAGCCCAGAAGCAGGAAGGCTGGTTAGAAGGCTGCTAAAGCACTTGGTTAGTAGCAAACATGGCCTACATAGATAGATTAGAATCGAGGTACTGGAAAGCAAGTTAGGACCTAGCAGCGCTTGGTGCATAAAAGGCCAGAGCCAACACCAACATTGGAGCAGGTGAGTGGGTGTGTGGTCAGACCAGTTCTGGCAGCACAAGGAACTCCCTGCCCAGAGCTCACAGACTCCTCCCACCTCCACTGAGCTCTTTTCAGCCCAAGCTTATTTCACAATCAACCCGCTTGGGCCAAAAATCAAAAATGGGGCCAATGGCTTGGCTACTTCACCCAGTGTTTACTCTTGTGTGTGCATGTGTATACAAGTGTACATGTGTATGTGTGCATGAGATCAACATTTAACCTCATCTGTAAAATGGCAATAAACCTACCTACTTTGCAGTAGTGTTGTGAAAGTTCATAGAAATAAAAAGCACATGAAAGAGCACAGTGATTGTCACATTAGCAAAAATATTATCTTTATATTAATTTAATCCACAACTTTTCTCATCCTAAAAATGTTATTAAAGAGTAAATGTTTAGCGACATAGGTAGTCACATCTATGTACCTATGGAGATACATAGTGGGAGTCTGTGTATACACAGATTTGCCATTATGAGTCTTCACGGGTCGGCTTCTCCCTCTCAAGCTTATTGGAAGGTCGCAGTATTTCTAGCTTAAACTGTGTAGATAGTTGCTGCCTGGAAACTCTCCATGGACAATTTCTGAAACAACATATATAAAGTGAGGTCCAACAGCAACAAAATAAAACAAAGGTTACATTTCCAGTTTGAGAACAGATCCAATATGTTTTAGAGTTCCTAACATATAGGATATGCACATCATGATTTTTAATGACATCTTAATCATTCAGTTCCACACTGGACACTGAAAACATGCTTTGTTAACTATACATTGTTTTAATAAATACTCATGCTTCAAGCCCACAAATTATATGTAATTTGACTGCTTATATTAATTGAGTCCACCCAGTGAAAACAATCTATATGGCTTAGAAGCTATTTTACATACTGTAAATTGAGATAAGGAAGAACTAAGGCCATGTAGAAATCACGTTTGTACAGACTGCTATTAGATTTACCACTAAATCACTATTACTTCATGAGCTATTAAGATAAATTATATATAGCCCATGTTAAGACTCCTCACAGCAAAGTAACTCCTGGCTGCTCCTTTCAAGAAGTTTAAAATCATTAAAATAATTTTTAAGTTCAACAATATTAAGATGACATACAAAGGTGGGAGGAAAGAACTATAAAGGGATAGTTTATTCCTCCATGTAAACATTGATTTCTCCTGAGATACTTAAGACTATTCTCATTAAACTGCTGATAACAAAGTAAATACTTTCATGATAGTTAAATTTTTAAGAATTTAAAAAGTGAAAACAGTGTTGGGTGTTTTTTCCCCATTTGTCTAAATGTTTAGAATATGGTACAGGGGCAAGTTGTGGTGTTGTACACCTCTAACCTTAGCACTTGGGAGGCTGAGGCAGGAGATCACTTCATGTTTGAGGCCAGCCTGGGATACATAGGGAGTTCAAGCCAAGGCTAAACTACATAGCAAGACTGTCTCAAAAGTCAGACAAACAAATAAAAAAATATGGCACAAGAATAAAATGACAATCTTGCCTTGAAAAACTATTTATCTTAGCTGGGCATGGAGGTTGAGGCAGCAGGGCAACATAGTGCCCAGCCTGGGCAACGTAGTGACTTAGTAAGGTTCTGTCTCAAAATAAAAAATAAAGGGCTGGGGTTGCAGCTCAGTGCAAAGGCCCAGGCTTCAACCCCTAGTACTGAAGTATTATGTAACAGTTGAACTCTCCTAGTTATCCCTGTGCTGGGGCCACAAGAAACAGAACAAATGAGATGAATTCACTGGTATTAGTGCAAATAGAATCTTTTTTTTTTTTTTTTTTCGGTCTTTTTGAGACAGGGTCTCACTATGCCATTTAGGCAGGACTTAAACTCACTTCATAGCCCAGGCTGGCCTTTAACTCACAGTGACCCTCTCTCTACCTGAGCCTCTCAAGTGCTGGGATTACAGGTGTGCACCACCACATCCAGCTAACAGTCCTGTTTTTTAGCCTACAAATGTCCAATTCACACCATATCAGCAACTGAAAAAGACATAAGCACAACAGCAAACACAGTATCTATACATTTCTACTTGGTAAACATACATCCTATTTGTTAACTTTCCCTCTGGAAAGTGTCCTGCTTCAATAATAAGCTGCACGGTCACACAGCTCTAAAGTGCTGTATGTGCATTATCTATCACACATCATCCTTGAAACAACCCCGTGAAGTATGTGCTATTATCTTCCTTCTGCAGATGACAGTGACACTTCTGCATTTAGAGGAAATGTACACAATTACATTATTACACAGTCATAGTGCTGTTCCATTATCCTGTCATATTGTTTATAGGTATATTAAAAATCATTATTTCACATTTTAAGCATATATCCATGCAGCATACTTTTCTAATTAAAAAACAAAAGCTACTGTCAAAACCACATGCTCCTCTAAACAGAATGCAGGGTCCTTTTCCTCCCCAATCATTTTCTCCTTTCCCATCTGTTGGTTGCTCTAGTATATTGATGCAACTATCTAATGTACTCTGTACTACACAAAACGCTTAGAAATTATTTCTACCAGAGTACTATAGCACTGTTTAACACCCTTTAAATTAACACCTGCAAACAAAAACTGCTAACATAGTTTAGCAGGGACAATATCAAGCTGCCTTTCAGTTAGCCAAAATGCTAGGGTGCCATCAGAGGGAAAAGAGTGGCTTTGCTACTAACTAGCTGTGTGACTACAGCCATTAGCTCCACGGGGTCCCCATTTTTCATCTATAAAATGACAGTGCTGGTGGAAAATACCTAGCCTAATATCTACAGATAGTGATGGAACGCTTCTCTCTTTCTGAGGCAGTACAGGTCCTCAATTAGGTGAAGAAATACAGGGTTTTCAGAGACACAGGCCCGTGTGTAAGGGTGACAGGAGCTATGAGTGATGCAGGTACCTCACCTTTGTAAGAGGACAAGAGACCCCATCTAAGCAACAAAACTACTCCCGAGAGCTTTTCAGGAGTGCATATCAGTACCACCCACGTCACTGTCCTCCGCACTGCGTCACTAATGCCCATGGCTCTCATGTCCAGTGCTTTGTTTCTTGGATCCATGACTCCCCCTAGGCCCCCCGATACCAGTCTCTACAGGCAGCTCAGCATCACTTCAGAGGTGAGCAGGTCACAAACTCCCCAAGGGAACAGCCAGCCTTCCTCCCGCAGCCCGCAAGGCTCTTCACAAGCTCCTATTTACCTGCTTCTGCACTCTGGCTGTCTGGAGCCAACCTCACTGGCCTTTCTTATCTTCCTCAAAAGGGTTCCGAGCTTGTTTGCATGCCAAGCCTTTGCCTCCATTTACTTACTGGTTTTTTATTTCGTGACACAGGATCTCACTATGTAAATATGCAATTCAGTTGTTTTCATCCTACACCTTTACCACTATCTTTTTTTTTTTTCTGTTTTTTTTGAGATAGGTTCTCACTATGTAGCTCAGGCTGGCCTTGCATTCACAGAAATCCTCCTGCCTCTGCTTCGCAAAAGGTGGAATTATAGGTGTATACCACCGCACCTGGCCAGGTACCTCTATCTACTTTCTTGGGCTCTTCATGTAGCAGATTTTTTTAAGATCCCACTTTAAATATGACTTCAGAGATCAGACTTCACAGTCCTATTTTATCATAGTTGTTGACTGCCCTCCGTTACTGTCACCATTCCATCAAGCTCATTCTCCAAACTTATGCTTTCTTCTGGGAAATTATCTCCCTTATTTGATTGTACCCCAAGAAGGGTTGGCCCAACCCCTTCCTTCCAGGATGGGGTTGGGCCAACCCTTCTTGGTCTAGCTTTGTGCTGTAACTAGCATCTTACAGTTAAAAGGGATACAACAGATATCTGCCAACTGATCACACATGCCACTCATTTCAGCTCATCTTTTTCCCCAAAAGTAAAAAAGATAGGGAAGGGCAATATGTGGAGATTTAAAAATGAGGATGGGACAATTTTCATCACAGGAAGGTAAAAACCAGTAAAATGACTCTTGTATTTAGTAACACCTAGTGAATATTACTATGTATTGGACTCAATGTCAAGTTCTTTACAACTTTTACTGCATTTCGCCCTTCAAATAACCTTCTGAGTTTCATTATTTCCACTGACAGAGAATAAAGTTGAGGCTCAAAGATCAGATAGCTTGTAAGTGGCAGAGGAGGGATTTCTGTGCCTTCTAATAATGTGGGGGCCACTTCGCAGTTAGGATGTCTACAGAAACCCATGAATTCCCTGACCCCTCACCCCTGAACTCCCACCTGACAAAAATCTAGCATTGATTTCCAGTACTCTAACCCAACAGAGAACTGTCCTGACAGGCAGTCAGTCCAATCAGAAACGCAGGGTAACCCTCCAACCCCTCCCTCATATCTAATCACAGCCATCCTGTCACCCCAACTCACACTTCTCTGCATCCCTCTGGCCAGAGCCAACATGGTGGATCATGACCTCACTAGGGAGGGGATCTTGACAGCAGTAGGCCAGGTGTGTCTAGTTGGCTAAATTCCTACTGACAGGTTACTGTTAGTCTATGGATTGAAGTTTCATCTGTAAAATAAGCATAATAACTAGAACATTAACTGACACATGGTATATGTAAGGTATAAATGTCATGCTAGAAGAGAACTTAGTGCCTCAGTTTCTTTCCCTCTTGTCCATCTTCACATAGTACACTGTGTATTTTAATACAAATCTGGGGCTGAGAATGTGGGTCAGTGGTTACAGCACTTGCCTAACATGCATAAGAACTTGGCTTCAATCCCCAGCATAGCAATACACAAAAATAAAAGCAAATCTGTTCACACCACATCAGCTCTGAAAACTTTTAGTGCCTTTCCTGTGCCCTTAAAATTTGTGGTTCCTTCCTTTCTAAATTCTAACCAATAATACTATCTTTGAGTTCTTCCAACATTTTGGGACCTTCTACAAATGGTTCTCTGCCTAAAACTCCAGCCCAAATGTACCTACTCACCCTTTAACAATGGGATTAGGCTGGTAGTAGTGCTGCATGCCTATAATCCCAGCACTCTGGAAGCTGAGGCTAGAGGATCACTGTGAGTTTGAGGCAAGCATGGGCTGTAGAGTGAGTTCAAAGCCACACCCACCTGCACAGCAAGACCCCCTCTCAAAAAACCAAATAAAATTAAATGTAGGAATTAGGAGCATGTTTTTCAAGAAGGTTTCCTTTTTTTTTTTTTTGGTACTGGGGATCGAACTCATGACCTTGTGCTTGCCAGGCAGGCACTTAGGCCACTGAGCTAAATCCCCGGCCCCTCAAGAAGGTTTCCTAATCTCCAGGAATGGATGAACAATTTATTATACAAGTCTACAGTTCCCAAACTTGTACAACCCAATAATAACAGCCGCAACCCTTACTACTATTCAATGTGCCTTCCCCACTACACAGCAACTTCAGTGGAAGAAAAGGTCCTGCCTGTGGGTTTAAGGCTGGAAACCCAAGCAAGGCCCAATCCAGGAAGGGCCATATCTACCGAATAAATGAACCGGCAATGAGGCAATGTGATAATTACCATAAATCCCCGGGCCTTTAATTGGTCCCCACTTCTGCTACTATCAGTCCACAAACTTGGCCTTATCACTGTGCTTCCTATTGCCTGGTCCCTCAACTCTTCAGAAGCAGCCTCTCCACAGGTGTCTAGTTACCTGTCACCCACCCCTTCAACGGACCAACACCTCTAGATTTTGCTTTTCCAGATGTCCAAGGACCTCCTTCTCACTAATGGGATGCTTGCTAGGTTCTCCTCCAGTTGCCCATCATGCCTGTTCATCCTTACCTAAAGCGCCCCTTATTTCTGCTCGGGCTGTGGACCACCCTCCTTACAACAGCCCCCACCCCGCCCTGACAAACCATCCTGAAGGCACGCGACGCGCTTCTTACCCTGGTGGCTTCCTCCTACACTGGCTCTTTATCTTGTAAGCATCCCAAGAACACTCCCGAAGGCTTGCAGGAGCCCAGCGACACCCGCTCCTTCTAGAGGTCGTCTAAAGCTCTCCTTCTCGCCCCCACCCCTGTCCCAGTCCCCGGCGCCCCGGGGACCCGGCCCAGCGCCTGTGGGTCTTCTTCCACCCTGCAGGCCGGGAAGCCCACCAGGTGTCACCCTCCGTCTCCGCGCGCCGGCATCCCCGGCTCTTCAGCCCCAAACTGCTCGCCATGGCTCTCCCACTCCCTCCCGGGCCTCCACAGGCCCCACGGCCCCAGACACCGCGCGCCGCTTTCCGCTGGCGCCCCTAGCACCCCGCACTCCTCCCGTGCCTGAGCCGCCCCGGGACGCCCGGCCGCGAGTCTGGGGGCTCCGCGGAGGCGCGGGCCTGGGGAGCTCGGGCGTTCAGGAGCGAAGCCGGGCGTTCCCCGGCTGGGACCCGGGGAAGGGCCGGGGCGCTGGGGGCGGCCGGACCCCGTGAAGGTTGGGGACGCGGGAGGGGGCGGCCGAGGAGAGGCCCGGGTGCTGGGGCTCGGGGAAGGTTCCGGGGCGCTGGGAGCGGCCGGGCCCCGGGAAGGTTGGGGACGCGAGGGGGGGGGGCGGCCGAGGAGAGGCCCGGGTGCTGGGGCTCGGGGAAGGTTCCGGGGGCGCTGGGAGGCGGCCGGGTGCGGGGAAGGGCCGCGGACAGGCGGGAGGCCTCACCGTCAGTCACGGCTCCCATGGCGTGCGCGGCGGCGGCGGCGGCGCGAGCCCAGGCGGCGGCTGGCGGCGCGGAGGTCAAACTCCCACAATGCAGCCGGGTAAACAGCCATGGAGGAGGAGGCGGCGGCGCCCGCGGCCGCCCGCTCCGCCGCCTGAGTCGCGCCGCGCCGCCGCCGCCGCCGCCGCCCGGGGAGCCCGCGCTGCCGCCCCGCGCTCGGGGTCTCGCGGCCGGCGCGTGAGGGGAGCCCGGCGGCGGCGGCCCGCAGCCCCGGTCCGCGCCCCGGCCGCGCCCGCCGGCCCACGCCCAGAGGCCGCCCGAGGCCGCCGCAGCCGCCAGGTGAGCTCGCCCGCGCCGCCGCGCTGCGGGCCCGGCTTGGCCGCGACCCCGGAAGCCGCCAGCTCCCGGCCGCCAGCGCCTCCGCTGCAGGATGGGCTCGGGCCGGTTGAGGCGGGCGCGGCGCCGGCGGCAAAGTTGGCGCCCGTGCGGGGCGGGTCTCGGGCGCGGCCGGCGCCCCGAAAGGCCTGGCCGCAGGTCGCGAGGCGCCGGCCGCGTCTGCCCCCTGCCCTCCCCGCCCAGCGGGTGCGGGGCGCGGGCGAGAGGGAAACTCGGCTCCTCAGCGGAGCGCGGGAGCCGCCTCGCCCGCACAGTCCCCGCGCGGCCCCGGCTGTGGTCGGCACTGGCGTCGGCCGGGCGCTTTCATTGTATTTTTTCTTTAATTTTCAAACACCGTCTAGGTGGCCATCCCCATTTTAAGGGAAAGTTGTAAGCTGATGAGCGACCTGGTGGTGCTCGGTGCGGGTTATGCCGGTGTCTTTTCCCCACAGCGCACTGATTGAACTTGGATGAGTTTGTCAACGGCACCGCTTAGGCAGTGAGAGGGGGAGAAGCGGGCGCGACGGCGGATGGGGGGGGGCAGTGCAGCGAGCGCCAGTGGCGGGGCTGAGTTTCGAACTCGGGTTTGATTGAGGGGGGTCGTTATCTTCCAAGTTTGAAGACCACTACCACCACCCCTTCCGTTTTCCGATCCCGGGATAAAGCAGTTGTATATGCTTTTGACTGTTTCAGTTTCCTTTCTAAAGTTAGGTCCGTTCTCTTCTTTTTTCCCCAATTCCTTCAAAGAGGAACAGTTGTGAATGGGAGTATGTTACAGTGAAGTTAAACATAACCTCTAGGTAGAAATCAACGTATGTAAATACGTGTCCATATTACTCAAAGCTAGTAGCTTCGGCAATACGATCGCAGGACTCTCGGGAATTAGTGCTCAAGAATTATGCTTTTGGGACAGACACAAATTGTCTTGCATGAAGACTCTGAGGTATAAACATGCTTCCCTCAGATGTAAAACCTGCCTGACTTCAGAAATATTGGCCTAAATGCTGGTGATAGGCATCAGACCCTGTTTATTTCCTTGGTGTTAGGAAAGAACACTGACGAAGAGAAGAACTACTTTAAATTTTAAGTGCTACATACTGTAGATTCAGAGTGTCAGTTGATTGTGTATTCCAAGTGGTGCTTTGCTGGGTGTATTTCTTGTTTAAAAGGTCACTGTCAAGTAATTGCGATCTTTTCGAAGTTACACATTACTCAGTCTCACTATCACTGACTTTGGAACAGTATTTAGTGATTTAAGATAATATTTAATGTTTTTATAAGAAAATATTGGTCCCCCTTGTAACTGTTAAGTTTCCTTGAGACATTCTATCAGTTATTCATAGATGTGGTCTTTGCCAAACACTTTTGTACGTTCATTTGGTACTTCGAAATTTTCATAGTGCTAAAAATTGTCAGTTTTGTTAAGATAGTGCTAGAAATAAGACCAGGAGCACCTGTACATTTGAGGTGTACCTGAAAATAAACATTTTTGACAGTTTTTGACTCAAATGGTAGGAAACAGTTTGAGCTTTTGTTAATTTTAAAAGTTATAGGGGCTAAGGATTTAGCTCAGTGGCCTAAGCACCTGCCTGGCAAGCGTGAGGCTGTGAGTTTGTACCAAAACAAACAAACAAACAACGACAACAAAAACAAAGTTACAGCCACATATTTTTAAGTTCCATTGCACTGACACAGATTAGTGTGTTGAAAATGTAAGAATTGACTATATGTTCTTTGCATATGTATAGTAAGAACAACTTTTGCTGAATTTTAGGAGTGTTTTTTCATATAGTAATTTGTGAGTATTAAAGTAGAACGAATTCAAATTCTATGCCAAACTAATTTTCTTTCTCTTTATAAATATATATAAATTTATATATATATATATATATATATATATATATATATATATATATTTTTTTTTTTTTTTTTTTGTACCAGGGATTGAACTCATGACCTTGCGCTTACCAGGCAAACACTTGAGGCACTGAGCTAAATACCCAGCCCTCTTTCTCTTTTAGGGACAGAAACAGAAATAGAAGTAGCAGAGTTTAAGCTATAACAAAACTTTGAACTTCTATATTTTTAGATTTAATGATTTACTTAAGTCACTAGATTCCTGACTTCTTTACTAATGTCAGAGACAGTTAAGGAAGTTAGTGTGTTTATTTAATATGTGTCTTTGGGAAATATAAAGAATGATGAGAGTGCTGGCTAGTCTTTTTCCTGGACCCTTGAAATGTTGTAGGCCTTTCTGTAGAGTGCTTTTACAGCAAGGATTTTTCTGGACTCTGTGGGCTTCCAGAGGTATAGGAATGGGATTCAAGGAATTCCTAAAACTAAATTTTTGTAGTTCTAACCCCACATTTTTTGTGTAAGTGTATTTTTCTGGAAAGAATATATATAGTTATTTTATGAAAGAATCCCAGAGGTAAAAAATAATTAGTCTCATCTTTTTTTTTGTACCGGGGATGGAACTCAACCTCGAGCTTGCCAGACAAGTGCTTATGCTGCTAAACTAAACCCCCTACCCAGTCCCATCTTTTCTGTTAAATAAAATGTTAGGAAGGATAATGATGACTAAGAAAAAAAGTTTCAAAAAGTAGATCTTTATGCTCAGTACTTGCAGATTCATCTTTAGACTAGATATGTTGTCTCAGAGGTGCAAAACAACTTCCATTTTGTTCTCCAGGAAAAATATTCTGCCACTTGAAAAGACACACACACTAAGGGCAAGGTGGCCTGGCTTGGTAGTATGGGTACTTGTGACTATTTTGTAACTGTATCTAAACCTTCAGTCAGGTAGGTTGGATAAGCAGGGGCTTGAATTTGGTACCAGACCCTTCTTCACTCTACTTTTTGGTTTTCTCTAGCAAATGAGAAATTTGACCAGAAAGTAATGATTCTGACAAAATGTTATTTGTGCCTCGACAGGACAGCAGAACATGAGGGGAAAATAGTTCCTGAGTCAAAACAGACTTAGGTTTAAGTCTGGATTTTCTTTCACTGTAACAACTTCCTACCTAGTTACCTTATCTGTATAAAGCCTGTCTAGTAGAAGTACTTGGAGAGTGGCTAGAATTTTTTCTGTATAAAATTCTAGCCACTCTCCAAGCACCTCCGACAAGCACGAGATCGTGAGTTCGATCCCCAGCACCAAAAAAAAAAAAAAAATTCTGAGCCTGCTGCTTGGCCTACCCCGAGGATTTATGAGCCTGATTTGGGCAGCCATTAGTAAACATCTGAGCAAACATGTATGTGCTAATTATGTACATTATTTCCACATAGCTTAGATATTAACATGTAAAGCATGTTGTTAATCAGGTTTTTGAAAATGAGTTAGGATTGAGTAGTCATTATAGACATTTGGGGGAAAGGGGAAAATGGTGGAGATACATTTGGCCAAGTAGAAAATATGGTTGCTTTAAGAAAAGACACAGTAGCCATGCACCAGTATCATGGTTCTCTCTACAGGTAAGATTCCTTTTAGCATTTTTTCTTCATTTGTAATTTAAATTTAAAAGCCTCAAGTTTAAAAACTGTGTATCTACTTTCTAATTCATCATTTCTAAAAATACTTGATTACTCCCTTTTTGGGGGCAGTCTTCTCAAGTACCAGGGACTTGATAGGTAGAGAGTTCACCTGTGACTTTGGCTAATTCTGCCATCTTTATTATCTCCACATTTGGGTACCTTTGTTGATGTTTCTCAACAGGAAAATGTTTGGCAGAACTGAATCTTGTTTGGCTTTAAATATTGGAGGAAGAGGGAATTACGAGTTGCAAAAGTGTGACTTGAGTGAATAAAATACTTAAAATGGCCTTAAAGTAAACTTGGTTCTATGATCTTTCCCTTTTTCTCTCTTTTATTCATGGTGAGCATTTTTGCCTTCTGTTTTTTTGAGTTGAGTAACGATTATGAATTGGGGTTTAATTCTCATTTCTTGAGGTCTTTGGTTTCATTTACCTTGGGCCAATAAGCTTCTCTATGTCTGGAGAAGAATGACCATAAAGTGGGATAATAAGGCAAAAGAGTTTCTTACCTCAATCCCCAACTCCAGTGAGTACTCTGAAGGTGGTAGCTGTTTCAAAGAGTTTCATTCTCATCTTTCAAAGACAACACCTTTAATCATCATCCTCATTCCCACACAGATATTCTAGAACCAGTCTACTTCAATTAAAAAAAAAAACACTTTATAACTTCTGGTTACTTTGGTGGGTCTCCTAGCATCTTTAGGACATGTTAGACTTGTCCATTGTTCTTATCAACAGGGTTATATCTTCTTTGAGATTGGCAGCGTATGTCAAAATTCTGGGTATGTCAAGGACCAAACTAACAAACTTGCACAAGTTTGGAGCTGTGAACCATTAAAAAATTACCTAAATTGGTAGCCTAGAACAGGTCAGCAAAGGACCAAAGAATATTTTCAACTTTGCTGGCCATCCAGCCTCTTCACCAACCCAATTCAGCTGTTGTGCATTGAGAAATGAGTGTCTGTGTCTGTGTTCTAATAAAACTTGATATCAGGACTGTGGCAACTAAATTTAATACAATTTCAACATGCTATAAAATATTCAGTTGTTTATAAGCATAAAAACCGTTCTTTATGCCGTGTATAAACAACAACTGGATTTGACAGGTTGAACATGACTTGCTTACTCCTTGAGTATCAAAATAAGGATCTGTAGATTTGTGGCATCAATGAGCAACATCACCCCACCCCCCACACATACCTCTACATCCATGCACACCTATTCCTATTTATTACCTCAGATTCTATGCTCTCAATGTGACAGCTTAATCTGATGCTTCTATCTCCAATATAATGGAACTGTAGTCATAAAGTTGTTAGTCATAGTGTGTGGCCTTCCCTACCTAGATTACAACAAGCCTTATAATGTGTCATCAGTTAATTTTGTTTATTTCTAAAAGTGTTTTCACCTTGCCTAATTTTCCATAGAGAGTGATGCCTGAACACTGTCATACATGATGGCTTTAAAGGCAGTCAGTGACTTTGGAGCTATCGAATGCTTAAAATTCCTGGTGTCCTCTTTTAGCCGGAAGAGGAAGCCTTGCGTGCTGGCCCCTCAGGTTGCAAACTAGGTGCTCTCACCTTGAGGAAGTCTGTATCCTGGCCTCCTCCTGCTCTTTTCCGCATGTTATGTTTGGTTAGATTCAAGCACACAAAGATTCCGCTTGTGTTCTGATCCCTGGAGATTAGCTCTAGCGCTGATGTGTGCAGAGCGTGGAGATATGTATGTCTGTGTGTAATTTCATCTGGCCGTCTCTGAAGCTCTGAGGGCTGCTGCTTTTAGTTTCACCTTTTCACTGTCTCATGACCCTTCTCTGCTGGCCATTCTGTAGCTTGCAGATTTGGTGACCTGCTCACTGCTCTGATTGGTTTCTTTTTGCCTTCCTTGCCTTTTGCCATTCTCTACCGATTTGTTAGGTTATTTTTGTTGTTTTGTTTCTTTGTTTTGCAGCAAGTATATTGTTTTTGGAGTTTTGCTTTTCAAAACAACATCATGTTGAAAATAAAACCACTAAAAGCTTTTAAGTACTTTGAAGATTTTTCCCTCTCACTTAGAAACCTAATGGAATAGGAAACACATGAGTTGATATTTCAGATATTTAGAGATGATAGTTTTTAAAAATTGTTTGCTTTCTATCTAGGTATTAGAGTTATAAAATGTTATTGCTCCTAGTATTTAAAGATTTTTATTTTTAAAAAGCTAATTTGGGTTGGGAGCAGTAGCTCATGCCTATAATCCCAGCACTCAGGAGGCTGAGTCGGGAGAATTGCTGCAAGGTCCACGTCCAGAAAATCAAAGCTGGGCAGGGGATTTAGCTAAGCAGCATAAGCGCCTGCCTGGCAAGTACAAGGTCTTGAGTTCCGGTACCACCAAAAAAAAAACAAAACAAAACCCCCAGAAAATCAAAGTTAAGTGTGCATAGGTGTATGTACCAGACTATCAATTCCCCAGTTTTCATAATAACAAAAGATAAAGTAATATAAATACCTGTTAATAAAAGATTGAGTCTATGGGGGCACTGTCCCTAGAGTGCTGTGCACTATTTAGGAAGGTTGATACAAGTCAATATTTATTGAAGTCAGATGATATTTAGAAAAAGAAGGTAGCACAAGAATCTGTATTAGGGGTGTTTTCTAAAATAAAAATGCTTCATATAATACCTGAAAGGATAGACACAATGATTGGAACTTGGTAAACAAGTGGGTGGGTGATCTTTTTCCTTTTTTTCAGCTAGAATATACTTCTTTTATTATCAGGAAAAAATTGATAACACTATTAAGAAAAAGGCATAACAGGTGAAAACATCTCCTGTTTGTTGCTCAATGAGCCTTCATTCCCTGCAAGAACTAATTCATTTGACAGTCTGTGGTGTATTGAATGAGGAATGAAATATGCTTCCTCAGGTGCCTTTGCGAGTGTTTTCCATACCACTAGTAAACAAGAATGTTTTCCAGAAGGGAAAAAAAAAATCCACGTGAGACTAAATAACAGTTTTCAGAAGAAACTGAATGAAAACACCCAGAGACATCGTCATTGATAAAGACAGAACTGTATGTTGTGCCTGCGTCCTTGAATTTTTCCACCTGTTGAAATTGCTATAAAGTCATCAAGAATTCTTTGGTGGCGGCAGAATGGGGGGAGTAGTTAAAATCATGAGCGCTCCCACTTTGTGTCACTTTCATACAGCTAAGACCTCAGTCTCAGGGCCGGGGATTTAGCTCAGTGGCTTAAGCGCCTGCCTGGCAAGCGCGAGGTCATGAGTTCAATCCCCAGTACAAAAAAAAAAAAAAAAAAAAAAAACCAGCCTCAGTCTCTTCATCTGTAAAATGAAGGATGTACCTTGCTAAATTGCTGTGAAGAGTAAATGAGACAGGTGCTTAGTAAACTGGCCAATACTTCACAGCAGCTGAGGAAAAAGCAGTGGTAAAGGTATAAGGATGTAATACTAACAGTAATGATAACAGTAATACTGAGTAATCACGTCTGTATTAGCTGCTAATGTATTTCCCCTTCCAAATCCAGAATGGCATAAGGATAGAGCCCTTTTTACTACTTTGACCAGTCTGAAAACTAACCAGACCAGGTACCTTGGCCAAGATAGGCTGGTAATCTAGTTTCACTTATCCCTTTACCACAGATTTTTCAGTACAATGTTTTTTTGACAGAGGACCTCAGGGAAAGAAGAAAAGAAAAAAAAGGGGGGCCTCAGAACTCATGGGCATAGCACTGGCACCTCTTTAGTATATTTTGAAAGACGGGGCATTTTTTTTGAAAGTAGCCTTTGAAACAGGGTTTTAATTATCTTTGAAGTATATTCAAGAAAGTGTCATGAACAAAAACTGCTAAAGGAGAGAATATATCTTTATATTTAATCTTTAAATGAATTACAGCAATCCTATTATATTTTTTTCTTAGTTACCTTCAGCTTCAACTGAGCTACTTTGCACCTGCCTCTTTTTTGTTAAACTGTGATAATTTTAGCCAATTTTCACTTTAGTATCACTGAAGTTATTTCGGATTTGGAGTATGATTCATTGCCTTATCCCCTAAGTTCTTTCTGAGATATAGTTCAGTGTTTATATGAAATTAGAAAATATATGTGGCCATAAAAAATAAATGGAACCACATCTAGCTGTGAAACAGTCATTGAGACTGAAGAGCATATTTAAGAAATGCATAGAAATACATTATGGAAATATGATAATATGTGAAGCATGCCTGTCAATTTGTATAACTGAATTTACCAACTCTAAACCTTATGGCTGAGAACAACCACGGTTTATTTTGCTTCCAATTAGGGCAGGGAGGCTCTTGCACTGATAGTGCCTGGCCTGAAGTCAGTGATGTGGCTGCAGTAATCTGAAGGCTTGGTGCAGCTATTTAGTCTAAGACCTGAATCGAGGCTATCTCTGAGCATTACATGATTTCATCTCCCAACAATGACACCAAGCTTCCTTTCTGAAAGGCGCTGTGTTCCATGAGGGTGAGAGCTGCTTGGTTTCTTGAGAATTACGTTTAAAAGTCACAGTAGCACTCTAGGAAGCCCATGTGTTAGTCAGAGCAATCCTAAAGCTGGGCCAGATTCAAGGGATTGGAAGTAGTGCCTCTTGACGGCCACACACAGTGCTGCATAGAGGTATAAGGAGAGTTTTAGCCAACCTTGGCTGCCTGCTGACTTCTGTTTCGCTAATGAAATTCCCTGTGTTTGTGCTGGGTGATCAAATTTCCCCTTGAGCCAAGCGTGATCCCCACACTTTCGAGGCTGAGGCAGAAAGAATCCCTATGAGTTCAAGGCCAATCTGGGCTACACAGTGAATTCAAGACCAGCCTTAACTGTGTAGTGAGGGCCTACCTCCAAAAACAAAACAAAAGCAGACTTTGAGTACATCTTGTATTATGTCTTGGGATAATAGCTTTCTGAGGTAGGCAATACCATTATCCCTTTGTAAAGGTGTGAAAAGTGGACCTTAGGAAAGTTACACACTTTCTGAGCTTTCATCTGCTTAGGGGGAAATCCTCTAAATTTTGTTTATCCCTACATTGGTGCTTCTTAAGCTCAGAACTCAAGTGAGAGGAAGTCTAGAGGCGAGAGAAAGTGTATCTTTTTTGTTTTTTCCTTCATGCCAGATTTTAAATATCCAGAGACTGGAAAATGCTAAACAGATTCTACCACTGAGCTACACCCCAGCCTCAGTTTACCACACTTTGTCTGTTTCCACTGGGACTGAAATGGCCCCACATGCCATTGCCAGCCACACCTGCAGCCCAACTTGCCGCATGTTAAAGGGCATTGAAAGTTGGCGTCGTCATCTGCAAAAGATAAATTACTAATTCTCTTCAATTTAACTTTACCTCCCAGAATATCTTCAGCGCTTTTAAGAGACTGTAGGATTGACTTGTAAGGTGAAAACAGCTTAAATTTATTTTCAAACATTTAACTAAACACTGCTAGACAACACAGAGCATCTTGGGAAGAAGAGCTGAAGGTCTCGTGAAGTCTGAGAGCGCAGATTTAAAATGTCAGGGCAGCAGGCAGCTTCTGGTGAGGGCTGCATTCCCTTGAGCCTGGAGCCTGCCTGGCAGGCGACCAGGAAGGAGCCAAGCCAGTGTCCACAGAAGCTGAGAAAGCATACCTTTAAAAATCTCAAAGGAAAAATCCAAACTTAAAATTTTACAAATTCACACTGAGTTACAGCCCTTCTTAACTTGTTGTTGTTTTTGTCTTTTTGAGACAGGATCTCACTATGCCGTTCAGGCTGGCCTTGAGCTCACTTTGTAGCTCAGGTTGGTCTCAAACTCTCAGTGATCCTCCTGTCTTAGCCTTCCAAGTGTGGGGATTACAGGTGTGAGCCACCACACCTGGCAACTTTTTTTTTAAATTGTGACAGAGTCTCAATAAACTGCCCAGGCTGGGTGTGAAGTTAAAGTGCAATCCTGCCTCAGGCTCCTAGGAATGGTGGGATTATAGATAGGTACCACCATACCTGCTTAGAACATGGATTCTTTTAGGATCAAAATAATACCTAATCAGCTAGAGGTCCTTGGTTGTAAGCAATGTAAATGAGATCTGACCACCACACACACACACACACACACACACACACACACACACACACACGTTTACTGCAAGGACCTGGGGCAGCTCCCAGAACTGACAATAATGGTGAAGAACCAGGCCTCATACTGAACCAGGTCTAGAACAGTGTCAGGAATAGGTTGCAGGGCTTGATGGAAAATCTCCAGAGAACTGTTTGCTCCAGAAGCTCATAATCCCTCTCCTGTGTGAATGTATCTTTGAGCCCAGACTAGACCCTGACGGTGTCTTGGTTAACACCACACTGAGACAGTACTTACCGGAGGAATTGTGAAACAGTGAAGCCATCAGGCATCCACCCGTGGAGCAGTACTGGGTCACCATGAGTGAGATGTTTCCTGCATTGCCTATCACATTTAATGTTTGCAACACCCCGATTTACCCTTTTTCTAACACCAAATTCCTCTAGAAATTCTATTTCAACAGTGCCTTAGTTACTTTTCTCTTCCTGAAACAAAATACCCCACACCCAACGTTAAAGGAGGAAAGGTTCATTTCTCTCAGTTTGTAGAGATTTCAGTCCATAGTTGGCTGGCTCCAAGGCAGGGTGGGATGACAGAGGGGCATTGCAGCAGAGAAACAGCTCATGGTGGGCAGAATGTAGCAAAGCAACAAGGAATGATCACAGGTTTTTCTATCCCTTATATTTTATCCATGCTACTTAGGGCAGGCAGTACTCACACCCTTAATCCTTTGAGCATAGCATTGCAGTAGGAATCAATTCCAGCATCACACACTCTAGATCCAGCCACCTCTGAAAAAGCTCTACCCTATGACCACATGAGGCATTGGAGGGACATCTAGATACAAGCCATAACAAGCAGATCAGTGCTTACCACCGTAAGTATGGAAATACGTGTATTTCATTTTGAAATAGGGTCTTGCAAAGTTGACCAGGCTGGATTCAAATTTGTGATCTTCCTGCCTCAGCCTCCCAGAATTCTGGGATTGCAGGTTTGTAACACCATACCCAGTTTATTTAGTTTTGTGTATGTATGCTGAGAATTCAACCTAGGTTCTTGTACATGCTGGACAAAGCTCTGCCTCTGTGTAGTATATCTACCCGTTGCCTGTTTTTTTTTATTGCTTGTGATTTAACTATTTATTGGTAACAGTGTCATTGTTAACATTTTTACCCAGTACGTAATGATCCCATTAGGACCTGGTGGGATACAGTTATTACCCTTATACTGAATTTCTCCAAACTGTTCTGCATCAATTTTTCTGTCTTCTCCTGGTATCTAGCTGCTTTCCATGCACCTAATACTTTAAAGTAAACATTTTAGACTTTACAGCTCATAGGCTGCAGGAACAACCTATGCTTATGTAGCTGTTGCAAGTGTAAGTTAAACCTCATTTCAAATAGTAAAATACTGTGCACATACACATGATTTTATTCATGATTTTCGGTCTACTTTGATCCTTCCTCTAGTCCTGTGAAGTCAGGAAGGAGCAGGCATGCTCACCACCTGTCAGTGCAGATGCAGCTTGGAGAGGAGAGTGATTCGCCCTCTGCATAGGACTGCTGGTTGCAGCACACCAGCCATCTGGCTGCCCATGCCTGCGGGGGCCGCTGTAGAGCCGTGGCTTCCCAAGTGCACAGGTCCTTTTATGGAGTGGCTTGTTACATTCATACCTTGTGACTGAATTGCCTCCCAGATGATTCCACCTCCTAACGTTGTGGGGGTGGGGGTGGGAGTGTTAAGATTTGAATGTGTGGATTTGGGGGTTGGCACATAAAAAACTTACACGCCTGTCAGTGTGTAGTGATGACCTCTGGAAATCACCTTGGTCATTGACAGGTACTTTTGTTTGTTCTTGTTGGGAGGCACATCATCTTTTTATTTCCTCACAGAGAGCCAGTCACAGAGCTGATTTACCGCTCTCCTGCCGTGATTATGAGCTGGTTTTGAAGCACCTCTTGGAGCCCTTCAGTCCGGCCTGTTTTTCCATACTCACGGATGTAATTACCACCTTATGGTGCAGTCACCTCTCATCTCAGCCCCTGGACTGTTCTTTTAAATGATCCTTTCTAGCCAAGTGGGTGACATGCACCTGTAATTCTAGCACTTGGGAGACTGAGGTAGGAGGTTTGCTGTGAGTTCGAGGCCAGCCTGACCTGTATAGCAAGTCCCTGTGTCAGGAAAAAAAACAGATTCTTGCTATTTTCTGTTGTTCAGGAAGAGGTTTAGAAAGGAGCACTTAACACTAGCACATTTAAGGTCAGGTCACTGGACGGTATTCTGTTAATAGTGGGGTTGTATGTAGGCTCTTTTCCCCATTACTTTAAAAGTTCCATTATAATCTGAACCATAAATTAGTCTGTAGCAGTAATATGTATTTGCCAGGTCCTTATGTAAACAGAGATATCCCAAGAGTTTTAGAGCTTTGTGCTAACATTTAACTAGTTTTTAAATTGTCTTTTTCTAATTTGTTTTAGGTACCAGTTTCTACAACCTCTAGCCATGTCTTCTGAAGCACTAATCAAAAAATATGGAGTTTTTCTTGCATTTGTAGTTCGTTTCATGATTTTTGTAGAATATATATATATGTGTGTATATATATATATATATATGTGTGTGTATATATATATATGTGTGTGTGTATATATATATATATATATATATATATATATATATAGTTTTCTTATACTTTATTCGGGGTGCTGTAAGTTTTAGCACATTGAACCCAAACGCATTTTAGTTTTCTGGCACATAGCCCCTCATAGCTTCTCTAAGAGGAGATATTTAAGGCTCCATTTTCTGTGCCCTCTACTCCCCACCCTGTGGATTATTATTGTTCTGGTAGTTATAACTGTAAATCATTTGCAGATCGAAGTTAGAAAAGAGACCATTTGCCATTCCATTAGGAGAGTTTAAAGGAATCACTTGTTTAAATTTACTAGCTTCCTGAAGCTAGTAAAGATGTTTATGGCTTCCAGCATTCCCTCTTAATATATTTCAGCACTGTGAGACAGTAAATAACATATGTTCAGCTATTACAGATTATGGGAAAGTCTAACTCTTAGAAAAGATATTCCAGTACTGAATGTAGCCTTAAGCTGAAAGTCACTTGTCATAGTAAACAGCAGTCATAATCTGGTAGTGAGCAGGTTTCTTCGTGTGTCTGTTCCTTTAGCTAACAACCGGTAGCGATAAGCTTTCTTTTCCATAGATCTGGTGTCAAGTATTAATCAGCTGTAGCCTGGAAAGTTTGTATTGGTTAGCAGTTGTAGTGGAAGAAACTCCCCTATGCTTTATCTGTAGGCTTTTGGCCATATAACTGCATATAATATGGTCTAACTGTACTCTTCAAAAGAGGGACAGTTGCATTCTTTCTTGTTTTAGGAGTACTTTAAAATGTGAAAATAGAGATCTTCAGTGTTAAGGATTCTAAATTATCTCAGTTAAAGTTGTGATGTAGAGGCTTGGGATATAGCTTAGAAGCATAAGCGCTTGCCTGGTAAGTACAAAGTCCTGAGTTTGACCCCTGGTAACCCCCCTCCCCCATAATAAATAAATAAAGTTATGATGTATGCCAGAAAGAATTTGCATGTTATATGTAATGTAGCATTCTTGTTTTTCACATTTTGAATGGTTTCTCTTTTATTTTATTTTTTGGTTTTGGTTCTCTCTTTTTGAGAAAGAGTCTCGCCTAGCAGTTTAGGCTGGCCTTGACTTACTGTGTATTCCAGACTGGCCCAGAACTCCTGCTTCAGCTGCTTGAGTGCTCGGATCACAGGTGTGCACCACCATGCCTGGCTGTAAATGGTTTCTTATTAAACAACAAAGTCCATTAAATGAGTATACAGTTTAAAAATCTTAAAATACACAAAAACTTAGAAAGGTGATTTGGATTTGAGTTTCCAGAATTGCATAAGTTTAGGGCCGGGGATATAGCTCACTGGCACAAGTATCTGCCTGGCAAGCGCAAGGTTGTGAGTTCGATCCCTGGAACAAAACAAAAAACAAAAAAAGAATTGTACAAATTTAATTTTTGTGGAAAACTAAAAATTTTGAATACTTACAGGAGTTTTACATAATTCTTTCCTGATTACAAAAATCAAATGTGCATGTTGAAAACTCAGAAAATTTCACAGGTACCAGGATGCAATAAAAGCTACCAATACTTCTACTACCCAGAGAAAGTGCCACTGTTAACATTTGTTATATCTGCCCAACAGTGTATGTAGTTCCTCAATAAAATCTCCTTTGGAATGAGTGCTTACATATAAGCCTGAGGAATGATGGATATACAGTGTGAACTGGTTTGTTAACCCCACAGCCTCTCAGAGTACCTCCTAAGTCTTGCCTTCAGGTTGATGCACAACGCTTCCCCATCAGGAGAGGAAGAGACCTATCTGCTTTATGGCCAGCATAGGCCTGTGGTACCGCATCTTTCCTGCATCCTGCAGACTATATGTGCATGTGTCTTTATCCTAGCAGCTCTTTTTATTAGCCCTGAATGCCTGCTGGTTACAGGAGTGGCTTGTTGAAACTGGGAAAAGTTCTCTAAAGCAGCTCTTGTTCAGAGGAATACCCCAATATTAGAAATGTAATAACTGCCAAGTTGCTCACGCCACATTACAGCAAGGTAGAGTGTTTAGTGACTCCCAAGTGATTGCTGTTAACGTCTAACTTCGAATCCAGTGGCCATAGAAAGAGAAGAATCCAGGGAAAGAGCTCATAGCAGATTATGGTATAAACATATGCCTGTTCTCTCCTCTGAAAAAGAAAACTGCTGATCTGGTCAGAACTGTAAAAGAGACAGGCAAGGCTGCGCATAGCAGAATTTTCTCATCCTGCCCATCTTTTGCCTTAGGATAGAAGGAATATCCTGGGATCAAAGAAAAAAGAAGGAAGGTTGGGGGCAGGTGGCTAGTAGTAATACAAGATGATTGACTTTCTGTCTCCTTGGCTGGTGATAAGCAGATCCTTCGGTCTGAGAACTTAGCAAAGTGAAGTAGCACCCAGGCAGGGATACAGCTGCTTGAAATTTGGTGACTTTGATTCCTTGCCCTTAGTGGAGGAGCAGGAGGAAGTGGCATCATTTTGTGAATGTTTTATTCTTGACATGTAACAGACTCGTGTCTGGAGAATTGCATTACCCCATGGGCTGGGGGTTTAGCTCAGTGGCACAAGTGCCTGCCTGGCACAAGCAAGGTTATGAGTTCAATCCCCAGTACCAAAAAAAAAAAAAAAGAATTGCATTACCCTTTCCATTCTGCCAGCTGCATTTCAGGAAACCCCTCAGTAGTCTGCACAGGGCATTTTTCAAGGTGTCATTTCCACCTGAGAAAAGATCTTACCTGCAGTACTTGGTGCGAAAGAATTGCTTTGGAAAATGAAGAACCACTGAGGTAACTGTTCACATGCAAAGGAGGTACACTGTTGGGTTTACAGGTGTGTGGTTAGAATTCTTCAATTTGGCAGGAAACAAGTCAGTCAGAGTCCAAGTAAGATAGTTCAAGAGGCATTCTTGAGGGTATTATATTGTCAAGAGTGGGCAGAATTATGGGTGACATGAAGTTTCTGTGGGGAACTATTGCTGCCAGTGAGAAGCTATTACCACTGCTAGATCTGAAAAATAGTGTCACTGGAGTTCAGTGAGTGAGCAGGAGCCACAGAGAAGGAGCTGTCTACCTGAGGGATCCAGCCTCTGCCAGAAATGCAGCTTGCAGCAGGGTGGGAACAAGCAAAGTTAAATATTCCCCCACCTGTCTGTCTTTCCTCCCTCTTTGATCTCCTTCCATTGCCTCCTATTGGGCCAGCCCACCTGGAAGCCTGCCAGTCCACAATGCTGTCCCTAGAGGTCAGACCCTTGGGGCACAGATTGAGGCCCAGAATGATGGAAAATCGGTCTGGGGATGGAAAGGAAATCAAACAAAATTACTACCACGTTGACCATTTACTTTCATCATCAAATCTCATCATTCTCGTCTCCTAAAATACCAAACTAAACCTTAAAGCATGTGAACTATTGATTATGACTTAGTTCTATCCTTTACTATAAATACAGCAAATAGTTACCCAACTCTTATCAGAGTAAATATTCAAAGAGGATCTGAACAGTTCTCAGAATTGGAAATCACTGAAAAACCTTCTGTTGGGGCATTTTGTTCTTGGCTAAAATTAAACTAACTTTTTTTTTTCAAAAAAAATTATGCATGTTAACTATCCAAGTGATTTATCCTAAAATATAAAACTTGGTAAAATGATTTTGTTGTTGTTGTTAAGATGCCAAAAGGAAAGTAGAACTTTAAAAAACAAAGTTCTTGTTATATCTAGGTAAAGTGAGGTGAATTAACAAGATTTTTACTTATTCAATCTAGAAATATAAGATTTTTTAGCTTATCAAGGAGAGTCTGGTTTAATCCACAACTTTAATGAGCATGTGCTTTGAAAGATAGAAAGATAAAGATGCTTATCTTTCAATAGAAATTTATGATCACTGAGAAGAGGCTCACACTGAACTGTGCTGTAACAATAATTGATAGGTACTTTAATAAACCTATCAGCTGTGGGATTTTTAAAAAGTAAGAGAAGTGGGTTAGTCTGTCTTTCCAGAGATTCTTTTAGACAGCTCCCAAATATTTATCAAAAGTCTACAGTTCATTCGAAATGACAAAAAGATATCAAATAGCTCAGACTGCAGGGAGTTGGGGGCCAGGGAAGCTTTCACTGCTGCCACAGTGAAGGCAGCCAGTCCTCTGGTGCCTTGCCATTGCTTTGAGGGTGGGTGACATTCAAAACTTTTAATACACGGATGTTACCTGGGCCTGAATGCATCTTCAGCCTCGTCAGATGCTGTGGCTGGTTCGTTCTTTGAGTTTGCCAAGCTTCCCAAATCTTTCTTCTGGAGATTTCTTTTGTCTGGAGTGCTTGCTGCCACACCCATCTTCCGCATGCATATCTCTTTTCTTTCTAGTCCTAATTTAAATGACATTTCTTCATGAAACCCTTCCCCCAGGCAAAACTCAGGGATCTTTTTTATTTTTATTTGTTTATTTTAAAGGGAATAAAAACAGTAGAATGAAACAAAACAAAACAATGGAAATGATATTGGCCAAAACAAGACATAGGAAATCCACCATAGTTACTCTATTGCATATTGTTATCCTCTAAATGGATGCTTAGATCACTGGCTTTAGGTCTGCAAAGTCAATCAAACAGTACAAGCATTATTTCTTTACTTCAGTTGCTCTCATCTCAGCCTGCATTCTCCCAAATCAGCCCGATTGCTTGGTTGGGTGCGGGAGCCTCTCTTGCTGCTGGTGTGCAGGCTGGCTCATAAGGAGGACACTACTTCCGGGTTCTCTACTGGCCAGCCTGACTGTTGCTGATGCACACAGTGATCTTTCTACTTGCTCTAAAACCTACTTGCATCCTGCCTGGCAAGCGTGAGGTCGTGAGTTCGATCCCCGGTACAAAAAAAAAAAAAAAAAAAAAAGGGCCAGGGATTTAGCTCAGTGGCTTAAGCGCCTGCCTGGCAAGCGTGAGGTCGTGAGCTCGATCCCCGGTACCAAAAAAAAACCAAAAAAACCCCCAAAAAAACAAAAAAAAAACCTACTTGTATTCAGGCACTGTGCCTGTCTCCTTCCAGGTACCTTGGCAGTGTATGTGAAGGTTTGATGGCTGTCTTCTCTGTCCTCTATGCCTTCTAATGTAAGCACAAGGAGAGCAGCGTTCCTGCCTCTCTCTTTGACTTTTGTCCCCTCAGCACCAAGCAAGATGCTCAATAGAGAACTGCAAAAGGAAGGAAGAACTGGTTTCAAGCCCTAGTACTTACCACTTATCAGCTCTCACCCCTGGTGTTTCACTGTTGGGAGTTTTGATTTGTATTCTGTAGGATGGGGAGAATGATGATGAAAGCTACATTTATTGAGCACTTAGTGTGTGCTAGTCACTATGATTTTAGTTAAACTCATCAGAGTGGTGGAGAGGCTTGTTTTTGTCACACAGTTTTGTCACACAGTTTATATATAAAACAGCACTTAGGGGCCTGGCAAGCTTGAGGTCCTGAGTTCAATTTCCGATACCATTGCATACATCTAATATATACATAAATACAGCACCTAGATTCTGGGTCTCTTCAAGTCCAAATATAGACTGCTCTTAAGTGTGCCTTTTGTGATTCTCCTAAGATAAAACTGGTAAAGGGGATAGTCTTTAACACAGAAATTCCAAACATTCCACATAATTATGTAAATAAGTCTATAAGGAGGGAGAATTTAACTGCCCACCCCTTAAGTCGGAGTTGTGCATAGTGACTTTCTTCCAAAGAGTACAGTGTGGAAAGGGGGTAGAGACAGCCTGCAACAATAAATAAATAAAAGGCACTGTGTCAAATACAGTCTCTGCACCAAAAGAATACAGTCAACAGCATACAACAGCAACTTATGGAATGGGAGAAAACATTTGCAAACCATCCAGCACCTGAAAAGGGGTTACTATCCAAATTATATAAAGACTAAACCAACAGCAAGAAAACACACAATCCAGTTAAAGAACAGGAAAAGACCTAAATACACATTTCTCAGAATAAGATACAAATGACTGATAGATACATATGAAAAAAAAATTAAATGTCACTCATTATTGGGAAAATGCAAGTGAAAGTCACAATGAGTTAGAATGCCTGTTATCAAAAAGGTAAACAACCAGTGGAGATAAGTATATGGAGCAAAGTAAAAGAACCCTTCAAGTTTTTTATGGGAATGTAAATTAGTGCAGCCATTGTGGAAAACAGCATAGAAGCGCCTGGAAAAATTAAGAATAGAACTACCAGAGGATACCAGGGTACCTGTACTGAGTATATATCAAAAGAAAATGAAATCAGTTTGTCCCAGAGACATCTGCATTCCTGTCATTTCCTTATTCACAATAACCAAGTTAAGAAAGCAATCTTTATATCCATCAGTGAGTGAATGAATGAATCAGTGAATGAATACAGGCCAGGCATGGTGGCATGTACCTACAATCTAAGCCACTGAGGAGACTGAGGCAGAAGGATCCAAGTTGATAGCCAGGCTGGGCAAGTTAGTGAGACTGTCTCTGGATAAAATGAGCCAGGTGTGGTGCATGCTTGCAATCCCAGCACTCATAGTGGGGATAGGAAAGGACAAATTGTAGTCCTGCCTGGACAAGTTAGCAACTTAAAGAGAACTTGTTTCAAAAAAAAAAAAAAAATTAAAAAGGATGTGGGATATAGCTCAGTAGGAAGGTTCTGGGTTCAGTACCCAGTGCCATCAAAAATAAAAGAATAAAAGACCCAGTTTCAGTGAAAGAGTGCTTGCCTAGCATATGCAGGGCCATAGATTCAAATCCCAGTATTCCCCCCAAAAAGAAAAAAATGTGGCATATATGTGCAGTAGAAAAGTATTCAGCCAATTTTGTCACTTGCAACAACATGGAAAAGCCTAGAAAACATTGTGATAAATAAATTAGGCACAGAACTAAAACCCTGCATAATCTTATATGGAGAATCTAAGAAAGTTGAATTGATAAAAATAGTAAAACAATGATTGCTGGAGACTGTTAGTTGTGGCTAAGGGAAAATGGGGAGATACAGGTTAAAGAGTACAGGTTTCAGTAAGAGTGAATGAGTTTTGGGGAGCTACAGTACAACACAGTAACTACAATTAATAATGATGTATGCTTGAAGATTGTGGGGTGAGTGGATCTTAAGAATTTTTACTACACCAAAAAAAAAAAATAAGGTGATGTATCAATTGAGCTAATTTTGATCATTTCTTTTTTTTTTTTTTTGGTGCCGGGGATCAAACTCATGACCTCACATTTGCCATGCAGGCACTTACGCCACTGAGCTAAACCCCCAGCCCCAATTTTGATCATTTCAATCTATATACTTGTGCCAAAATGCCATGTTTACATTATAAACATTTTTATGACTTAACAAAACTGGCAGAAAATAAATATGATAAAATAGTAACACATCACTATTGGTTCTTTAGCTGGGGCAAATGCCCCCTTGTTGATTTCTTGTGAGGTGTCTCCACAGTTTAAGCTCCAGGCTCTGTCCTTGTGTTAATTCCCAATAAAAGGCAAGTTTTGGCCCACCTGTATTCTCAGCACTCTGGGAGGCTGAGATAGGAGGATCACGGTGCACTCCAGGCCAGCCTGGCCTACATAGCAAAACCCTGTCTCAAAAAAAAAAAAAAAAAAAGCAAACCTAAATAGAAAGGTATATGCATTTCAGAGATCTGACTAATATTTGTGTCCTTTAGTATGAACATAATAGGGTAACCAGATGTGGCTTGATAAGAATCCTCTGTATAGATTTGGCAACTTTTTTTTAAATTTAGAAGTATTCTAAGATTAAGTTTATTCTTAAAAAGGAACATGGCAAAGAAGAGTATGTAGTTTAGTTTTCATCTTGCTGAGAGCCTAAAGTAAGAGAGACAGCCCTTGGTGGGCAAAGCGGGGCAGCTTTTTCTTGCAGTTGTCTTCTGAAGCGCTGTTGGTTTGTTTGCAGAATCAGAGAATGCAGGGTTCCTTACTGGCCTTCTGTGGAATTTCCTAGTGGCGTGACTTTCCCCGTTAGCAGTCCCTTGAGTGGCATTTGCTGTCCTAGTTAATCAGAGGATAGGAGACATGAAAAACTCTGCTCTTCCCCTCCCACGAAGTGTCAATGGGCGCCGGGAATGTAGGTCACATTGCATCATGGTGCAGAGCAGCAGGCAGGAAGGTATTCAGGAAGTGCTGCCAGTGTCTTGTTCCCAGGCATGATGAGGCCTTGTGGAGCGGCCGAGGTGTGAGAGCCTAGAGTCCGGGGTTGTGTTTGGCATGCAGTCGCAGAATGCTATGTTTTAATCAGTGACAAAAAGGTCTCTGTGTCACCCCTAGTGAGATAACTTACCCTGGCTTTGCCTCACTTCCGCCCACCAGCTTCTAGAAATGCTTTATGTGTCTTATTTACTAGCAGCACATTACTGCTATTCACAGTAATTTGGTCAGAGTGGGGTTTGAATTGTAGAAACTTACCATGTGCATATGAGAATCTATTGTTTGGTAATCACATAAGTGTGATAATGCATTTTGCAAATTACATGTAATCATATGTTCAATGGCATCTTGATTAGCAAACAGAAACCACACAATGTGTTTTTTATTTTAAAGTTATGTTTAAAATACGCTGTTTTGTGGCTGTTTTTAATGGCAAAACATTATAGCCTTTAAGATATAAGAAGTCTTTCAATACATATTTTTATACGTTGTATATAATGTGTGCTACCTGCTCCTTGGTAAGACACATAGATGTTACCTACCAAAATATCCTGTGTTACTCACCTTTTCTGGAACAGCAACTATTCTGACAGCAAAACCAACTCCAAAAGTTACTCTAATCCCACCCATCCTTTACCTAGATCAAGAAAATCAGTGTTAGCTGCACACGGTGGGACACACCTGTAATCCCAGCACTGGGGAGGCTGAGGCAGGAAAATTGCTAAGAGTGTGAGGCCAGCCTGGACTATATAGTTGAGTTCAAGGCTACCTGCACTATATAGCAGGACCCAGTCTAAAAAACAAGGAAAAGGATAGTCAGTGTTCAGGCTAGGCATGTGACACAGGTGATGCCAGCATTCTGGGAGGCAGATGCCAGAGGATCACAAATTCAGGCCCAATGTGGGCAACTTAGCATCTTATTTTCTCAAAGTATGAAAAAGGGCTGGGGACGCTAAGGTTGTACCTCAGTATGAAAGCCCAGTATAGAAAAAAGTCAGAATTTTAAATAGGCTTTTGTATTATTTAACCATAAAAATTGAATATGTTAGTCTATAAAACTTGTTTATAATTCAACATACTGTACTTGTTTGTTAACTTTTTGTTTTGAAATAATTATGGAATCATAGGAAGTTGCTTTTCCTTTTAGAGGCAGGGCATCACTTTGTAGCTCAGACTGGCCTCAAATTTGAGGTAATCCTCCTGCCTCAGCCTCCTGACTGCTAAGATTACAGGCCTGGTGCTCTTCATACAGTTCCTCCCATATCTCTTACCTGACTATAGTACAGTGTGTCAAACCCAGGAAATTGATATTGATATAAAATCTATATATACTTCTGTCATTTTATTATGCATTTTATTATGTCAATTTTTCATACATGGAACTACTACCATAATCAAGATATAGCAGTATTCTACCCTTGAAAAAAATCTCCCATTTTATACCTTGTACTGCTCATTCCTGTTAACCCTTGCAATCCCTGCCTCCTTGCAACCACTAATCTGTCATCCAACTTTGTAATTTTGTCATTTTGGGGAATGTTACATAACTGCAATACTTCAAGGTTACCTTTTTTATTTTTAACATCAGTACTATGGTTTTTAAAATCTATTTTTAAAAGAATATATATATATATATTTTTTAAAGGAATATATTTTTAGGGGGCTGGGGATTTAGCTCAGTGGCCTAAGTGCCTGCCTGGCAAGCGCAAGATCATGAGTTCGATCCCTGGTACCAACAACAACAACAAAAAAGAATATATATATATATATATATATATATATATATTTTTTTTTTTTTTTTTTTTTTTTTGGTACCGGGAATCGAACTCACGACCTCGCACTTGCAAAGCAGGCACTTAAGCCACTGAGCTAAATCCCCAGCCCAAGAATATATTTTTAAATTTCTTTGAGACAGAGTTTCAACTATATAGTTCAGACTGGCCTAGAATTCACTTTGTAGCCCAGACTGGTATCAGATTTTCCTGCGTTAGCCTCCTAAATGCTGAGATTACAGCCACGTATTACCAGACTCAACTAAAAGAATATTTATGATAAAAATTTTGAAAAGAAAATTCATTTTGGGCTGGAGATATAGCTCAGCAGCATAGCACTTTGCCTGGCAAGTGCGAAGTCATGAGTTCAATCCCCAGTGCAAAAAAAAAAAATTCATTTTAACAAGTTGTTGCCCAGGGCTGGGGATTTAGCTCAGTGGCTCCAGTGCTTGCCTGGTAAACATGAGGTCCTGAGTTCTATCCCCAGTACCAAAAACCAAACCAAAACAAAACAAAAAACAACAAAATAAGAAAACAAGTTGTTGCCCAGAGCTTGACCGTATTTCTTTGACTTGAATGTAATAAACTCTTCATCACTGTATTTAAGTAGCATCTAAAGTTGAACGTGCCAATGTAGTAAATGGCTGATTATATCTGTAATCTTACTGCCACTGTTAAGAGTGATAGATAATGTAAAGTTAAATGGAAAATCACCCTTGGAAAAATATGTCCCATTAACAAAGTAGATTCCAGAATGGATTAAAGAGCAGAAAGAAGACCAAGTAGAGGCAGGCATGCAATTTATGACCTAGTGAGAACCTGTCTCAAAATAAAAAAAGGGCTGGAGATATAGCACAGTGCAAAGGCCCTGGGTTCAACTCCCAGTACCCTCCCCCAAGTTCCAAATGTATACTTTATATAATTATACCAAATAAAGTATGATCACATGTGTATTACATTTTGAGAGAACGTCAAAGGAAACTGTTGGAAGATGATATTTAAGTGAGTGACAGTTGAAGTATTTACATTCATTGACTAACATAAAGATTGTGTCACAGAATTGCTGTCTGTAGTTAGTGTGCAATGTCCCCGTATGAGATCGAGCGTCTGCATCGTGTTAATAAAATCCTTTGAATGTCTTAAATAGGAGATAGAGTGCTGTGGTTAGATGACGGCTGGGAACAAGCAGCCTCACGAGGAACACGTTGTCCTCAGATGTCAGTCTGCTGTTGTCTAATGAAATGTAGAAGGTACTCTCGGATCTGGGGAGGGCACACTGGTGTCTGCGCCGTGCTGCAGTGTGGCCCAGCTGATGGGACGAGCAGGTAGACAGCAGGTGCCTCTCAGCAGCTCCCAAGCAGGCAAGGAGAGTACTAGAGCCTGGGTTCCTTACCTCACCTGGAATGCCCGTCCCTGAAGGTTGGGGCAGGACAGGTTTGGATGACTGAGGTAATCTCATAACTGGCAACTGATTTTAACTGGCTGTGGCTTCTAACATTTTAGAAGGTCTTCCTCTCAGTTAGGAAACTACTTGTTATAATTCAAGTCATCCTGTGTATAGGAGCTTAGCAGTTTTCTCTCTGTCACCGGTGTTTTCCTGGAGCTATCCCAAAGGAGAAGGGAAATGGTCCTTTCTGGGCAGTGAGTGTGCCAGCGCCTGAAGTCTCAGGCACTCCACGGTGGGGCTTGGGGAGGTGACTGGGTTATGGGGTGTACCTGGCTTGCTGTTAGGAGATGGGGTCCAGTCAGAAAAGGCCAGTCTGTGGCCTGAAAGTGTTTCTGTGTCTTTGTGGCTCCTCCCTTCACTCTCTCTGCTGCCTGTCCACCATGAGGTGAGTAACCTTTTTCCAGACCCTCTGCCATCTGCTTCTCGCTGGAGCCAGCCAATCATGCGTGGACAGAAACTTCAAACTGTGAACCAAAATAAATGTTACCTCCTTTAAGTCATTGGCATCGGTTATTTTGTCCCAGTGATAAACCAAGTGACTCTAGTCACTGTGCTGAGTATCTGTGTTGAATTCACACATGCAGTTACAATACTGAGAAATTCTGTTAAGGGTATTGTAAAGTGATCCAAAATAAACACTGTGTAATGCAATGCTTTGTAGCAAGCCAGTTTTCTTGGTCAGATTTATTTAGGAAGCCTGTTGCAAGGCCTCCCAAGATACCTGGAAGTATATATGCAATTTACATAGTAATTTCTTTTCTCTTACTAATTATATAGTAAAGTCACATACTGGAGAAGAGAGAATGTAGACATAAAAGAGCAGTGGCAATCACAAGAATGGCTTACTAGGAGAGGAGAGACTTGCCTTGAATCTTGTAGAGAGTGAAATTTGTTATAGGTTTCCCTGATTGACCTGAGGAAGTAATATTTGAAAAAGAACAATTAAAAACCATAAGGACCTTGCAAACATTTTGGGAAAGAGGGTTAGATAAGGTCTCACTATATATATCCTTCAGTCTGGTTTTGAATTCACTGTGTAATCCAGTCTGGCCTCAACCTCATGATGATCCTCTTGCCTCAGCCTCCCAAGTACTGAGACTGCAGGAATGACCCATCGTGCCTTGGCCTTGCAAGCATTAATAATAAAAAGTACACATTTATCCCACTACCTCTTGCTTTTAGTGTAGGCCATCTGACAGTGGCCTTGGGCAAACCATTGGCCTGTGGCAGACCTCCATTTCCTCCCACGCATTCTGCAGAGGCCTGTGGTGCTAATTAAACAAGACTGCTCATGAAGAGCTCAAGACAGTCTGGTCCAGAGGAGCACTCAGTGAGAGCTGTTCGGATTGGTGGTGTTAATAAGCATGGATGGCTATGAGTGAACTGCTTGCTAGCTCTTCATTTATTTAACCTTTTTCCAAAAGGATCATGTTCAAATAGCAAACAGTGACTGACTGAGGACATTTAGAGTTTAGAATTGTACAACCCCAGGTCAGGAATAAGAGGTGACTGATGCTCCCTTGGCAGAATACTGAGGAGAAACCCCTCTGTGTCCAGGCCTGCCTCCCCGTTGCTCCCCACAAGCTATCCTCTGTCAGGAAGAACTCGACTTTAACTTACTTCTTAGCCCTCCTTCCCTTTCTTTAGCATTGCCGGTGTGGGAGGGTTTGGCTGGGAGGAGTGCAGGTGATTGCAGAGCGCCTCTGCTTCATTGTGGGTGCTTAGCGAGGCCAGTGCACCCCAGCCCAGGCATACACTCATCCAAGGAGGTGAGCAGCTAGCAAAGCCTTTGCTTCCATTTAGCCCCATGCAGTTCAACAGGCACTGAGGTTACCAGGAAGAAGTGTTGCAGGCTGGGCTTCCAGAAGCCCTCCTAGGACCATAGGCATGATGACCTGATGAGGTTTCACCTGAGCTAGGTTTTAATTTTGTTGTTACTTACTGGGGTTTTGTTTCTTTGCTTTTAGCATTGCTAGGGATGAAACCCAGGGCAGAGTGCAGACTAGGAGATACACTATTGCTAAGTTACACCCCCAGCCCTGAGCTGGGTTTTGCTCTGGATCTGAATGAATTACAAGGTAGAAGGGCATTGGAGGGGCCGGGGGTATAGCTCAGTGGCACAAGCACCTGCCTGGCAAGTGTAAGGTCCTGAGTTACATTCCTGGTACTAAGAAAGTAAGAAAAGAAAGAAAGAAAGAAAGAAAAAAAAAGAAAGAAAGAAAGAAAGAAAGAGGAAAGAAAGAAAGAAAGAAAAGGAAAGAAAAGGAAGGAAGGAAGGAAAGAAAGAAAAAAAGAAAAAGAAAGAAAGAAAGAAAGAAAGAAAAGCTTTGGAGCAGTAGGAATAGCACATGTGGAGAAACAGAGGGGGACCAGGGATTTAGCTCAGTGGCTTAAGCGCCTGCCTGGCAAGCGCGAGGTTGTGAGTTCGATCCCCGGTACCCCCCAAAAAACAAAAAACAAAAATTACATATGTGGAGAAACGGAGGAAGGAGCTACTCAGTCTTTTTTTTTTTTTATACCAAGGATCAAACTCATGACCTCACGCTTGCAAGGCAGGCACTTCTGCCACTGAGCTAAATCCCCAGCCCACAAGGAAGGAGCTACTATCATGTGTGGCAGTGGAGAGAACTGATTTAAGCTCAGTTCTGTTTTATGACACCTCCTGTGGCAAGCCTGAGTTCCCAGTTAGAGGTGCATTGGTAAAAGTTTCTACATCACACACCAGGGAGGATTATCAGAGATGATGCTTGTGAAGGGCTTGATACTACTATTGGAAACGTAGTAAATGCCGGCACATGTCGGCCACTAGTGGTACTATTAGTGTTATGTACTTGTGAATGTTGACCTTGTAATCTTATGTCTTGACCAAAGTTTTACAAGTGACAAATTCAAGAATCGTTGGGACTTTTAATACAGATTTTTTTTTTAACCATTGTCACAGTGGGTGAAAGTAGAGGGAGCCCCATTAACCAAAGTGAAGGTAGAGAGAGCCAGGGTTTGAACTGACCCAGCTTGAGATGGAAGAAATGTGTGCTTGAAACGGCAAAGGAGTTGGGGTGCCTGCGTGGCAGCCTTTGGGGAGAGGAGAGGAGCTCCATGATAGGTGTGGCTCAGAGTGTTCAGAGAGCCCTGGGGCTGACTGCAGGAGCCAAAGTGTACCTGCAAACCTGGGTGACAGTTCCTGGAGTTCCCCCCACCCCCGCCCGGGAAGGGCCTCACTCCCTGTCCAGTGGTGTGTCTTCAGACACTCCGTGCTCGGTAGGTACAAGAGCTCTAGCTGACTCGAAAAGGGGGCTACCCAGTATCCCCAGTAAAAGAGAACTCATATGGAGCAGCGTTCCGTTTTTACATTTGCTTGGACCAGGAGAAAGCCCGGCAGGGTATCACGTTAATTCATGTTTCTGGAGAATATGATGTATAACCTGGTTTCAAATGTTGGGGTATAGTTTTTAATCTTGAGGAAGAAATGTAGACAAACAGCCCAAGCTCGGGGCACTCCATGCCTAGAGACAGCTAAGTGACACAGCCAGGTGGGAACAGTAGTAGGAAGGCCATGCCCACTGACAGGAGGTGGCCTGCGGCACAGCTTCTGCCACACGTCCCCCTGCAGAAGAGCTGGCCCCAGGACTGCTCAAGAGAAACCAGGAATTGGGAAGGTTATGTGAATCTTCTTGTTTTTTAAATATTAACAAATGTGTATGTTTTTCCCAGGATCTTCATGGAAAACAAAAGCAAAGTGTACCCTTTGAGACCTGCATCTCGCGCTGGTGGGTGGGAGGGTGGAGACTGTAACCTGTGAGGTGAGGCCCGCCAGAGATGGCTACAGACACTGACCGCACATGGAGTTCTCAGGAAATGAGTCAGCACAGGAGACCCTTCCTGGCTTTCCCTCTTCTCATGGATAGAAAGGAGGGAGTGGAGACGGCCTTCAAGGTTTCCGTTTTTTCCCAGCTCTGGGCAGAATTAAATCAGAACTTGTGTGCTCTCTTAGGAGCCCACGTCTCTGCTGCTCTTCCCTGTCTGCAGAGAACCAGAGTCCACTCACATACTGACCTTATGAAGGCTTGGGAAGTAACGGGAAAACTTCTTGGCCAGGCTCCAGAACAAGACTTCCGTTTCCTTCTTTTACCATGTTTCAGAGGCCTTGAGTTTGTGATCCGTTCTGTGGTTCGATGCCCACACTGAGCTGCGTCCACAGCCCTGCTTTGGAGTTCTTGCTAAATTGCCAAATTGTCCTGCCTCAACCTCCCACAGTACTGGGACTATAGGCATGTGCGGTGATTTTGGCAGCATCTATAACAGAAAACGATAGCATTATGCCTTAAATTGTAACAAGGCTGTTGGCAATTTAACAGGACATAGAAATGTTACTCCTATAAAATAAGCCATTTTCCCAGTGAAAGTCAGTACAGCACTGCCTATGTAACAGTAAGTATGGGATTTTCTCTGTTTAAAGTTAATGAGGGGATGTTTCTGAACCCCGGACATTCTGCAGTGTCTTACTTGTTTTATTTTGTGTGTTTTGTTTTTTCGAGACAGGGTCTCGCTATGTAGTGCAGGCTGGTCTCCAGCTCACTGTGGAGCCCAGGCTGGCCTTGAATTCATTGCAACCCTCCTGCCTCAGCCTGCCAAATTCTGAGTTGATAAGCATCTTGCACCATGCCTGGGCTGCAGTGTCTTCTTTTATAATAAAATCTGGTGATGCCTGCCCTTTTTTTCCTTCAAATTATTATTTTTTATTAGTATATGGTTGCAGTGTGTAATAATTACATCATCATGGGAGGCTGGTACATGTACATAGTGTCTTTTTAAAAAAAATACATATATATAAAATGCCTGGAGTCAGATATGGTGGTGCATGCCTGTAATCTCAGCACTCTAAGAGGCTGAGGCTAGAGAATTACAGATTTGACACCAACTTCGCCAGCTTCATAGTTTAGCAAGAACCCATCTCAAAATTTAAAAAGGGCAGAGCAGGGCTGGAAATGTAGCTCAGTTCCAAGGTCCTGGATTCAATTCCTGCTTGCCCTGAGGGTGCTTTAAAACCTCTGCTAAGGAAATACTTGGGTTCCTGGGGACCTGGACTGCAAGTCAGAGCACCCTTCCACCCCAAGTTGAGACTGCTTGCCTCTCTGTCCCGGGGCTTCTTGGGTTGGATTTACTCTAGTAGCACATTCTTCTCTGCTGACTGCCTTTTCCTATAGGGTGGACTTTGGATCCCTGGACTGCAAACAGCACGGGGCAGAACTGCTTAGGGGACAGGGTCACTGCGGGCTGTGTAGCACCTCTGAGAGAAGGATGTCACCCACAGCCTCCTTCTGTCTGTACTCCTCAGCATATAGGAAAATAGTCCAATTATAACCTTTTTAAAAAAGTAATCTTTTCCTCTACTACCTCTAACTGACCATCATTTTTTTTAAAAAACCTACTAAAAATTATACTTACTGAAGCCAGATGAGGTGGTACACACGTGTAATCCCAGCACTTGGGAGGCTGAGGCAGGATCACCATGAGTTCAAGGCCAGCCTGGACTACATAGTAAGATCAAATCCAACTTTATCTATATATGGAGACCCTATCTCAACATATCCTATCCCCAAATTGTACTTACTGAATGCTTTCTATATAGTAGATATTGAATAAATAAAAATCATCGTGTATGAATAAATTAATAAAATAGTACTAAGAAAGTCTTCCCAGTATAACTTAAACTATTTCTGTCTCTTTGCAAAGCAAAATGAAGTTGCTGGTTAGGCAGTTTGGTATACCGGGAAGGGAACCAAGGTAAAAGCAACAAAAGTCTGAATTCTAGCTCCAATTTCAAACCATTTCTTTCGAGGTAATCTTAAGCAAATTATATCCTTTTAGTCTGTTTCCTCACAAGTAAAATTGAGATGATAATAACTCTTTTGAACACAAGGTTTAGTGAAGATTAAAAGAATATGACATTTTCTTCCTAATAGAGATCCCTGACCTCTATTTGAAGTAAGGAAGTTACTGTGTATTTTTAGTAACTGTCACTACCATTTTTCTCTAAGAACTGGGCTTCTGTTAAAGCATATTTAAAGTATACTGATTGGTAAATGGTGAATCCTTTCAAAGTCAAGACACAGAGATTTTACACAGCATCCAACAGCTGGTGACTTTCTTGGATACCTTGGTGATACAGCAAGAGTCCTGCTGAAAAAACAAAAAAAATGGCGTGACTAGAGTGATAAGATGAGGAAGGCTCTGACCTGATGCCCTTGTGGTTCACCTCCAGCCTGTTTTGAAGAAATCCCTTCCGGGAATCCAGTGATTATCTCAGTTTTAGCATCTGCATTGATTACTATCATGGTAATTTGTAGTTTTGTTTGAGAGATTTTGCATATCTGTAAAGTGTTTAGGATGCAAAATAATGAATTTTGGGTGGAGACAGACTTGTTAAGTAAGATAGAGATTTTTACTAGAAGTGAAGCAGAAAAGGACACTAAAATGAAAATAAGGGAAATTTTTAAAGATTGGGAGGCAGGCAAAAAAAAAAAAAAACCGAGAAGAAAAACATCTGGCTTGTAAAGATTGTAGGAATGATCTTAAGCAATATTGAGTAGAATTTTTGCGGGTGAATAAAACAAACTTTTTAAAAAGGGAGAGGAGAGGTCTATGATCCAGGACTAATTTAAAAACCAATAAAGATAACTGTGAATACATGTACAAAACACAGTATAAAATTTCAGTCACTTTTAGATGTGTTTTATTAGTATCACAGATTCTCAAGTACTTTCACATTCTCAGAGTATGTGCAAATAAAGTTGAACAAAATAGCATTCTTGCCACTCCACATTGTTGTGTACATATAGCCAGAAGAGACTGCAGGAAAAGCAGTGTGTGTTCATGGGAGATTTTCCATAGGAAATCAGCCGCCCTTATGCTTTGTACCCTGACAGCGTCTGCCCTGTAGCTGTGTCATTGCCTGTATTTGCTGCTCTTTTTCTTCTGCTGTATATCAAAGCTGAAAACCAGCTTAATTTCTACCTCTGCTCTGTTAATCTTGAATCCTTTAACTCCTTACCTCACTGTTCCTTCCTAATTTAAAACAGTACCTATATTTTACCTAACACGCTAGCCAGGCATGATGGTGCATGCCTGTAATCCCAGCACTTGGGGAAACTGAGGCAGGAGGATCTGTGCAAGGTCCAGGCCAGGGTGGGCTACAAAGTGAGTTCAAGGCTAGTCTGAGCTGCATAGTGAAACCTTGTTTCAGATAGACAAAAAAAAAAAAAAAAAAAAAAAAAAAAAGAAAAGGCATATGTATGTCCTCATGTACACAATACAGTACATATGTACACATCTATGATGACAACAGAGTGCATCATTTCCTTGTGATGTTAGGTAGATGGATTAATTGAGGTTTTGTGTCTTGATTCAAGTATTACAAATTATGTTTATAAACTGGTAAATAATAAGAGAGAGCACACTCTCAAAATAGTATTCATCTTCAGTATGTGCGTGTTTTTAAAACCTGTGGTTCTAACAGTTTGCATAGAATCTTTAAATTTTATTTAAAGAAAAAAAAGCAAAACCAAAAAAAGGATAGAAATAATACAGAATGTAAAAAAAAACAGTAAGAAATCACTAGTTGATAAATTACATATTGTCCTCTTACAAATACTTGTTCAAGTTACAAAATTAAAGCATACAAAGTGGACATTCAAACAGTGAGACTGCAAACAATTCTGTTCAATAATCCAACAAAAACTTAGTAATATGGTTATCAATTCTATATACTTAAACATACATGCAGTTATAGCCTTTAGAGCACTTTCTTTTTCTCTCTATTTTACAATAGCAATTACACAGTTTGGGTTTTATTACTCCTACAGTTCTTCTTACTTTTTATACTAGAGACACAAATGTGATATTTATAAATATGGTTCTTACTTATTTCACTTATGAGGATAGTCTCAATTTGCCTCCATTTATCTATGAAGGCCTCAAGATCATCCTTTTTTACAGTTGAGTAATATTCCATTATATAAAAATACCACATCTTTTTCATCCACTCTGCAGTTGATGGGCATTTTGGTTGTTTCCAAGATTTAGCTATTACAAATTGTGCTGCTATGAACATGGGTGCACATATATCACTGTGATATGACCTTTTCAGTTTTTCTGGGAAAATACCCAGAAGGGTAATAGCTGGATTGAATGGAACTTCCAATCATAGTCTTCTGAGGAACTTCCAATCCTAGTCTTCTGAGAAACCTCCATACTAGAATCAGGCTTTCTAAATACTGTAGCTATTTTTAAAATTAAGACTCATTAGTGTAGTCTGGGATATAAGTCGGCAGCATAGGCAACTGCCTGGCAAGCTCAAGGTCCTGGGTTCAATTCCCAGTATCCCCCCCCCCAAAAAAATTCATTAATGGCAAATTATGCACAGTGATTTTTACGCCCCAGGAAGTTGATTCTTTTTTTTTTTTTTTTGGTACCGGGGATTGAACTCACGACCTCACGCTTGCCAGGCAGGCGCTTAAGCCACTGAGCTAAATCCCCAGCCCCAGGAAGTTGATTCTTAAGTACATATTGAGTAGTCAGTTGTTCTTAGCTTATTGTAAATATAGCCAATTAAGTTCATTGTTTAAAAAAATGAGCTACATTTATTGTAGTAGAATGGGTAAAATGGCTTGGATTTTAACACTTCTACATTTCCAAAGCACATACAACTACTATAGCTTTCTGATTTACTTTATCCAGTTTCCTCCCCTTACCTTTTTTTTTTCTTTAATCTGAACAGAATAGAGAAGAAAGAGCTTCTATACTCACAGCAGATGAAGACGCCCTGATAAACTGACCAGGAATTTTGGCCTGCCCCCCAAAGACAAGGTAACTGGGTGTTCAGACATGGCACAGCTGATGAAATACAATATTTCTGATTCTAATAGTTTGAGTTTTACCAAAAGATGATAGTTTTTAAGATACATGAATAAGATCTTACCTTTTAAGAATAACCTTAAATATGAGCTTCCTAATACAAAAGAACAGTGAATTTAAGGATTATGACATTATTAGATGACCACAAAACACAACTGCTAAATAAGACCTCCTTCTCCCAAAGACATTTTTTAAAACTGCAGAGCTCCTCCTCTCTCCCCAGGATGCAGCCCGAAGGAAGGTCTGCCCCTGTGCTTTGCCCAGGGCCATCTCCCCTTGCTCGTGACTCTTCTCCCCCCACGTGATGTAGATCCACCTGCTCAGGGCACGTAAGACCCTAAGCCAGACTCTAAGCAGGAAGGAGCTCTGAGGCACGCATTTTGGGCCCAGTGCCTTTGCTTGGGTCATGGAACAGCGCCCTGTTTATGAGCAGTCACAGGTCACCACGGAAACAGCAGCCACCATTGACGGGATTTCTTACTGCAGGTTTGCCGTTAGGCACTTACTGTTTTGGGGAGAGAATGGCCGAGTTTCACATAATGTGAATGAGTGCCAACTCCTGGAAGAGTTCTGGTTTAAAAAGAAAAATCATGCTCCTATCCACTCCTGAAAGGAGGAGGCTGACAAGTGAAGATGTAATTTAACATGAGTCACTGAAGAATAAAACTGAATAGAATCCAAACAGGAAAGACCATAGGAATTTCAGTCTCTGGAATTGATCAACTTACATAGTTAGGCAACCAATGTGATGCCTCAGTCAGCTTTTAAGCAACTAGCAAATGGAAACATTTTGTACAACAGGCACTTCATTTGAAAGATAACATTTTTACATTACCACACCAAAAATTCAAATTCTGGGAAGGGTAGGGCGGGTCTCTATAAACATTTAAAAGAACAAAGGGCCAGGAATGGTGCATTCCTGAGATCCAAGGGACTCTGGAGGCTGAGGCAGAAGGACCCCAACCTCCAGGCTGGACTGGGCAACTCAGTGAGACTCTGTTTCAAAATGAAGCATTGAAACAGACTAGGATGTAGCCTAGTGCTAGAATGCTTGCCTGGCATGTGCCGTCTTGGGTTCAATCTCAGTGTGTGTATATGAGGGGTAATCTAGGAACTATGACGTCTCCACCTTCAAAATAGGGCCTTACATTTTTCTCTTGTAAAGCTGAAGGCCCAGCCATAGGAGGTGACCTTTAGGGACCACCAGCATCATCACAGTGAGTGGTACTCATCGTGGAACATTTGCCAGGTGTCAGCAAGGAGAGACCGAGGGCTTTCCTGTGCAGTCGCCAGTCACTGGCAGCAGTAGGGCCTGGGAGGAGGAGACATGTTTGACTGAATGCCCAAGGAGCCCTAGTCCAGAGGCATTATTGAGAGAGACTCCACTGTGCGCAAGGGGATTATCCCTGGGAGAAAGAGGAAAAGAGCCGGGATGACTTCCATGGACCCTAACTTTGACTTAGACTTCTGAAATGCTGTACTAATGAAAAGATGAATATGATACCAGGAAGTAAGTAGCAAGGGACAAGGAAAGAAGAGTCAAAAATTCAGTATTCTGCACACAAGGAGAGGAGTAAAGTGGGCCAGGCAGAACCATGAGAAAGTCCCTGGTGGCAGCTCCTCCCAGTGCCAGTTGCTTGTAGTAAGGCCAATACCCATCATTCAGGAAATCTGTGTTCAGTGCCAGTCCATGTGCTATATCCTTTTCTGGGCAAATAGGAAAGAATAAGTAAAGCAAAAAGATAAAATCCCTACCAATAAATTGGCACTGTTTTTTTTTTTTTGTTTTGCTGAGACAGTGTCTTGCTGTATAGTTCAGGCTGATCTTAAACTCACTGTGTAACCTGGGCTGGCCTCAAACTCATGGTGACCCCTCTGCCTCAGCTTCTCAAGTACTGGGGTTACAAGCATGCACCACCATATGCAGCAGATTGGTGTTTATTTTTGTTAATTGACAAAGATTACATACATCCATCATTACAACGTGTTGTTTTGAAATATGCATACACTATAGAATGGCAAAATTGAGCTGATTAGCATACCTCACATGACTTAATTACCCCACATACAAAATCACTCTTTCTGTGATGACAACATGTAAGATCTGTTGTCTACTGTTGGCAGGGATTTTTTTTTGTGGTCCTGAGAATCAAACTCATGACCTTGCACATGCCAGGCAGGTGCTGTGCCAGGCAGGAGCTGTGTCCCCTACCCTTTGGGATACATTATTAACGTTACATATCATGTGGTGGAGTAGATTTCATGAATTCCTCTTACTTGTCTGAAACTCGCCTGTAGTTAAGGCTGAACGGTCTTCCACAGTGTGTAGATACTACGTTTCTTTCCCCACTCCTCCTTTGACAGACACTTGATAGACATTTAGGCAGCTTGCCCACGGGCTGAGTAAGAACACAGAGAGCCCTTCAACATGATTTCGTTTCCTCTGGATATGTACACATTCGTGGGATTGCTGGCTCCAGTGGAAATTCTGTTTTTTGTTTTTTTTGATGACATTCTGTATTATTTTTAGTAATGGCCACGTCATACTTACCTTTCATTGGAGAGACAGAAATACATAATAGAAATGGATACTTGAATACATAATAGCAAACACAAATAAATTCATTTTATATTAGGTGATGATTATTGTTTAGAAAAAACAGGTCAGGATAAGAATTGAGAGCTGGGCAACAAGCTCTCAGCACACATCAAAGTCCCACAGCCCGACTTAGATTGTTCTTAAATTGATTAGCATTTATTTATTTATTTATTTATTTATATTTTTTAAATTTTTTTTTTGGTACCGGGTATCGAACTCACAACCTTGCGCTTGCCAGGCAGGTGCTTAAGCCACTGAGCTAAATCCCCAGCCCAATTGATTAGCATTTAAAAGTTCAAAAAATTTATTGAAGTCCAGATTTCAATTTCCTTACTATTTTTGGCAATACAGCTCAGCTGCACAGCACCTGCCTGGCAAGTGCAAGGTCCTGAGTTCGATTCCACATACCAAAAAAAAAGAAGAAGAATTGGGAGCGCATTGGGAGGGCCAATGAGAGGTGGAGCTTCAAGTTTTAAATGGAGTGACCAGAGTAGGACTGAGAAAGTGGGCTCTTCCCATTAAGTATGAGAGATTGAACTCTCCGGGCGCGGAGTAGGCGGCCTAGCAAAGGCTGAAAGCTGATGTCTGTATGGGCTGTAAAAGCAGCAGAAAGGAGGTTCCCACAGCTGAGTAAAGAACTGGGAAAAAGCAGTGGGGAATGAAAGCAGACAGGTGAAAAGGCCAGGGCCAGTGGCCTCGAAGGGGACTGAATACGCCTGGGCTTTTATTCTAAGGATCTGAATAGAAGGGCTTTCTTGCTCTGACTTCTGTTTTAATAAAATCACGGGGCCACTGTAGTAAGATAGCTTTCAGTGAACGAGGTAAAGGCAGGGAATCCACTTAACACTGTGGCTGTTAGAGTAACCCAGGCAAAAGATAATGATGTTGCCAGAAATTATAAGGAAATTGAAATCTGGACTTCAATGAGTTTTTGTACTTTTAAATTTCAACCAATTTGAGAACCATCTAAGTCAGGCTGTGGACCTTTGATGTGTGCTGAGTTTGTTGCCCCAACCAAAGTATTGGTGGATTCCAAAGGAAGGTGTGGACTTTGAGCCAAGCTGAATTGGGAAAGATAAGCGTGAACTGAAATGAAAGTTTGGTTTTGATTAGCACATAGTCTAAGAAAGGTAAAGGATAACAGCATGCACCTATCCGAGGTAGTTGGAAACCACCCACCAGCCACCGCGGCTGATGGGTGATAAACACAGTGTGTGTATACCTCATGAAGTACAGTTGGCCCCCGCCTCACCCATGGGGATATGTCCCCAAGACTCCAGTAGATGTTCGCAACTGCAGATAGCACTGATCCATGTATGTGTGTCATGTTTTTTCTTATGCATACATACCTATGATAATGTTTTACTTATTAGTTAAGCTCAATAAGATTAAGAACAATAATAAAGCAGTTACAACCACACCCTGTAATAAAACATGCAAATATGGTTTCCTTTCTCAAAATATTACAGTTCTTTCTCAATTTTTAAAAAAACTTTTTTTTTTTTTTGGTACTGAGGATCGAACTCATGACCTCGAGCTTGCCAGGCAGGCGCTTAAGCCACTGAGCTAAATCCCCAGCCGAACTTTTAAATTTTTGTTTTCTTTCTTTTTTTTTTTTTTAATTGGGTACCAGGGATCGAACTCACAACCTCATGCTTGCCAGGCAGGCGCTTAAGCCACTGAGCTAAATCCCCAGCTAAAAAAAACTTTTATGTTTGTGAGATAGGGTCTCACTATGAAGTTAAGGCCAGAACTTTCTATGTTGCTCAGGCTGTCCTCAAACTCCTAGTTCTCCTCCTGCCTCAGCCTCCCGAGTGCTGGGATTACAGGCCTGCACTGCCACACTGGTTTTGCTCACCGTTCTGCTGATGAGGTGAGTCAACGGGATTGCCCATGTGATGAGATGAAGCAAGGTACTAGCATAGGCATTGTGGCCTAGTGTTTGACTGTATGTGATGGTTTCCTGAGTACAAGCTGTGTAGTATCAGGAAAGTCAATCTGGTAACTAAGACAGCCTGTAAGTGATGAATGGGCAGGCAGTGTATACACTGTGGTTATGCTAGACAAAAGGAGGATCGCATCCCAGGCAGGTCGGAGTTGCACAATAGAGTTAACCCTGCAACTCAGAAAAGCATACGATTTAAAACTTAAGCATTATTTCTAGAACTTTCTGTTCAGTATTTTCCAATAAAAGTTGACCCCAGTAATTAAAACTACAGAGAGTGAAACTGTGGATAAGGAGGGTCTACTATATTATTTGGCCATAAAAAGCAAGGAAATGATGCTACATAGTCCAGCATGGGTGAACTCTGAAAACACGCTGATTGAAAGCAGCCGCATACAGAAGGCCGTGTGGTGCCGATTCCATTTATATGAGATATCTCAAATCTGCAGAGACAGGATGCAGGCTTGATTTCTTAGGGGATAGAAGAGGGAGGCTCAGAGAATCTTTGCAGGCGTGAAAATATCCTGGAGCTAGACTGCAGTATTGGTTGCATCACACTGTGAAGGTACTAAAATGGCATTAAAATGGTGAATTCTATTTTCTGTGGATTTTACCTCAATCAGAAGAAAAGAAAGAAAAGATAAAGGCATTCAGAAAAGCTTTCATGGCTGGAAATGTTATGCCTTGGACACAAGTAGCTGGTTTAGCTGGAGTGTAGCCTTTGATGAGTGAAGAAGAGTGGGAAAAGGTTGGGCCAGACAGTAAGAGATGTTGACTGCCAGGCCCAGGACTGAGCAGCTGCAGAATATGGCAGCATACACTTTGCCATAGGAAGAAGGAGACTGTAGAGATGCTGGTGCTATAGGACTGCAAGCTAAAAGTTGGGTGGCAAAGCAAAGGAAATGGCTTCGATTTTCTTAGTCTGTGGTACTGTGTTTACCTGATGGAGCTTTGTGACAGCCTTACAGAAGTTTTAACTTAAGAGTTTCTTGTTTTTCTATAAAGTATCCTTATTTTATACTGCTAAGATCAAGCATATAAAAGCTCGCAGGTAGGCATAGTGATGCAGGCTTGTCACCCAGCACTCGGGAGGCTAAGGCAGGAGGATCCCCATGAGGTGGAGGCCAGCCTGAGCTATACAGTGAGTTCAAGACCAGCCTGGACTTCAGTGAAACCCTGTCTCCAAAAAAGAAAAAAAAGCTGTTGCTCTAAGCACGTGAATTCACTGGTTTCTCACAATCATAACTCAGTGGCATAGATACTATTCCTGTCTTCCTTTTGTAAAAGAAGCTTGGCAGAGCCCAGAGGTAGGCATGGCAGAGCTGGACTCCAGGCCCAGTCTGCGTTCTGACTCCTAGTAGCCACGAGGGATGCCATGGCTGGTAAGGTCCCATCGCACAGCTTTTTAAAGGAAGTCACTTTGGAACGTTCTGCAAAATTTTCCAAATTGTAAATTTGGCTTTAAACATAGCTTTACTGAGATATAGTTCAAATAGCACAGATTTACCCACTTAAGGTATAAAATTGAAAGCTTTTTGTTGTTGTTTGTTTGTTTGTTTATGCTAGAGGTTGAATTATATGCGTTTGCACTGAACTACATCCCCAAACCTATTTTATTTGTTTTTGTGAAGCAAGGTCTTGCTTTGTAGTTCAGGGTAGCCTTGAACTCACTGTGTGGCCACAAGCTGGCCTCAGACTCCAGGCAATCCTTCTGCCTCAGCCCAACAACGGCTGGGATTACAAGTGCGTGCCACCATGTCTGGCACTTTTTTGTTTTTTACTTTGAGCTTGTCTTGCTAAATTGCTTAGCCTAGACTGGAATTTGGCATCCTTCTGCCTCAGCCTCCCAGAGTCCTAGGATTACAGGTATGTGCTACCATATCCAGCTGAAATTTAATAATTTTTAGCATATTCACAGTGTTGCACATCCATCATCTCTAGGTACAAAACATTTTCATCATTCCCAAAGAAGATCCCGTTCCTTTTTTTTTTTTTTGGTGGTACCAGGGATCAAACCCTGGACCTCACACTTGTCAAGCAGGCGCTTATGTCACTGAGCTAAATCCCCAGCCCAAGACCCTGTTCCTATGAAGCATTGGTTCCCAATCTCCTTGTCCCCTGGCCCCAGGAAACCAATGATCTGCTTTCTGCCCCTGGATTTGGCTGTTTCAGATGACTCATATAAATGAAAGCATATATGTGACCTTTGCTATTTGTGTCTTTATTTTAATTTTTATTAGTACATGTTTACAATACATAATTGTTCACATTCATAATAATTCATCGTGGAGAGTTGTTGGTACATGTACTTAACGCACCTTAATTCTTTTTTTGTTTGTTTGCTTTTGTTTTTTTTGTTTTTTGTTTTTTTTGGTACCAGGGATTGAACTCACGACTGCACGCTTACAAGGCAGGTGCTTATGCCACTGAGCTAAATCCCCAGCCCCTGCTTTTGTTTTTTGAGACAGGGTCTCACTATGTAGTGCAGGCTGGCCCTGAACTCACTGTGTAGCCCAGGTGAGTTTTGAACTCACAGCAATCCAGTTTCAGCCTCCCAAGTGGTAGGATTAAGGTGCACACCACTATGCCCGGCTCTCTTAATTCTTTTTTTACCTTGTTCCACCCTCCCCTTGTGTCTGTTTTTGGTTTTTTCCTTTCCTTATTATCATGTGTTCAAAGTGCACTCATGTATCATGTACTTACTCCTCTTTATGGTTGAACACTATTCTATTCTGTGCATCTAATGCCATTTATTTTTCTGTGCATTCCCACATTTTGCCTACTGTGAATAATGCTGCTAATGAACACTGGGCTACAAACACCTGTTTGAGTCACTGCTTTCAGTTGTACAGCTGGAGCTGAAATCAGTGGTAATCTTATGTGTAATCCTTTGGCTGCCAAACTGTATCATAGTGGTTGTACCATTTTATATTTTCCCCAGCAATGTATGAGGGAAGTTTCCAGTTTTTGTATGTACTTCTTAACAATTGTCATCTTCTATTTTTTTGCCTTTGGTGTTTTTTTATTATAGCCTCTTTGTGGGTATGATGTGGTGTCTCTTATTTATGGCTTAGGTTTGCATTTTCCTAATGACTGCTGATGTTGAGCATTTTCTTTTTGTATTTTCTTCTTCATTTTTCATTTTTCATTCAGTACTGGGGATCAAACCCATGGATCTCTACACTGGGCTATATCTCTTGTCCTTTTTTTGCTTTTTTTTTTTTTTTGAGATAGGGTTTCACTGTGTTACCTAGGCTGAGCTCCAATTTGTAATGTTTACCATGAGAGTGCTGGGATTATAGGCATGCCCTTCTTGGGTTGGCTTTGCTGGTCAGTTATATGATCTTCTTTGGCGAAATGTCTATTGAAATCATTGCCAATTTTAATAATCAAGTTACTTTACTTCTAAGAAAACTTTGAGGTGGAAGACTTTCTGTGTATGTCCTAGATGCAAGTCTCTTATCAGATAAATTGCAAAACACTCCCTCTATTCTCTGGGTTGTCTTTTCCTTCTATTGATAGTTTCTTTTGGGCTAGGGATTTAGCTCAGCGGCATAAGTGCCTGCTTTGCAAGTGCGAGGTCGTGAGTTCGATCCCTGGTACCGCAAAAAAAAATAAAAAATAAAAATAAAAAATAAAAGATAGTTTCTTTTGAAAGTCAGAAATTTAATTTTTATGAAGTCCAATTACCTGTTTGATCCTGTTTTCAGAGGTACCTAAGTCAGATTCCAACTCACTTTGGATTACCATTCTGCACCACTGTCCCAGAAACCATTCAGAAACTGTATGCTTTGAGGTTCCTGGTTTCTGAACTAGAGAGGCAGGAAAAGCAGATTTTTCACCAGAAGCAATTTTGTTTTAGTTTTCATTTTCTTCTCCCAAAGTTCCTTCACATAGAGAATTGGGGGAGGGCAATGGAGGTGGAAAATAGGTCAAATTCTCCAGGTCCTGAAGATTTTAAATTGATCAAAAGAGAATATGAGTTTCAAAAGACACAGGTCAGTAACTTTGCTATGAATCATTAATTATTCCACTTAAAATTAGGAGAGCTATGTGAGTATAAAAAGTTTGCGATTTCAAGAAGAAAGATTAGGGACCAGTCGTACCTCTAGAAAGTCATTTGGGTTAAGATCTCACTTTCTATTTAAGAAATTCTTCATGTGTGTTCTTAGGGGAAGGAACAGACAGGAAACCACAGTCATTCATAGTCAAACACCTTAGCTAAAATAGTTAAATCTGCCATCCTTTTACCTACACCAAGGAAAGGAGGGCCTTTTACTTTGGAGGTGGAGAGGAATACAGGTTTTTCTGGAATAATGTCTCCAACAGCAGTACAAACCCATATTGCCAGATCCACGTTGTTGGAATGTGGAAAAGTGAGGGTGCCATGTTTTCTGTGTCTGTCGCTGTGCCTAGAACTGGAACTTTGCTAAAGAAAGAGCGAAGAGACATTGGTATCGTTCCGGTCATCCTGTACTAACATACCCCATTGTCCTGGAGCTCAGCTTGGGGACCTGTGTATCTGCAGAATATACTACAGTTTGTGGGGAAGGGATTGCCAGGTTCCAAATAACTCCTCTATGCTGAGAGTGCAAACTTTCAGTCTCTAGGAAACGAGTGTGTTTCATTGCCATCTTGACTTCAGAGCATGATTCCAGACCCCAGCCCATGCAGGTCAGCGGATTAGCGGCAAGAATGCGTTTCCTGCTCTGTGCTGAGTGGGAGAGAGCAGGAACAATTTTGTCAAAAGAAATGTAGTTTAAGGAGGAACTTGCTTGACAATGGGATTTCAGCTGCCAAGAGAGGGATCTTAGGTGGGTTTGCCTGTGCAGGCAGAGGCTTGGGAAGTGGGAGCTGGCAGGGATTCTGAGGGGAGCTAAGGACTGGGTGTTCTCCCTGGACCACAGAGCATCTGAGGAGGGAGATGAATCTGCAGCAGTGGTGGAGCTGAGGCTGGGGCAAGTGGTAGAGGGCCAAGCTAGGAGAGTTTGCATTCATTTACATGCTCACTGGGGTGGTCCTGAAAGTGTCACCTGAAAGTGATGAACTATTATCGCATTGCAGCAGGAATATTCGATAGCGTAGTGTGGATAGAATTTAATTAGGTCTTACTGCATGACAGGGATGGTGACACTACTAATAACAGCTGACACTTAAGGGACGCTTTTGCACTCTTAACGTTCCTCAAAATAGACCCTCTTGTTTTACTCATTCTGTAGAGGAAGAAACAGAGTCAGACAGGTTAAGAGATTTCCCCAGACTGATACAGCTGGTACTGTAAATGGTAGAAATAGAATTCTTCCTGGTCTCTGGTGGCAGATGTTCTACAACCTGTATTCTTAGCTGCTGGGCCTTTCAGTTGGTGGTCAATTCAGCTGAAGCTTTGGCAGACATAGGAAATTACTTCTAAGTGTTTGATCTTTGCATTTCATTGTGTCTGAGGTACTAAAACTTGATAGTTAGCCTCCCTTATAGCTAAATATTGGTCTGGCTTTTCCATTCCCTTTAAAAATTTAAGCCCTTCTCATCAATTGTTTTAAAACTACTTAATCTAAAGACTTAAAATTTCAAATCAAATTTATCACAAAACTACAGATCAGCTGGGTGTGGTGGTGCAGGCCTGTAATCCCAGCACTCTGGGAAACTCAGGCAGGAGGATCATTGCGAGTTTGAGAGCAGCCTGGGCTACAAAGTGAGCTCAAGGCCAGCCTGAACTGCCTAGTGAGACCCTGTCTCAAAAAGACAAAACAAAACAAACACCTTACAGATCAGCACTAAATCCTTAGAAACATTGGGTGTTAATTGGTTATGTTTTACAGTTGGTTATCTTTATGTTATAATGTATTTGTGTATATTTTTAGTTTTTTCTTTTTAAGCAATTTGCTATTATTGATTTTTTTTTTTGTTTTGGTGTAATTCATACACAGCTATACACACATAACTAAGAAAATAAACCAAAAATTCAAGGCTTTGAGCTGTTCAGTAAATGCTGCATCTTGTGGAGTATGTGTTCTAGCTAAGTCTTGAAGAGAATAATTATTTCTCATCTTTAAGGCTCCACTATGGCAACTACCCTTATTATTCCTAATTTTGCACTTGATTGTCAGCAACTGCAGCCACTGAACTGATGAATTCAATTTATTTTTTGCACCGTTCCCTGTCTACTAGAATGCTGATGTACTCCTGACAGCTTGTGAGGTGTTTCACTAGAGGAAGCACAGTGAAGGAGGGGACTGTGTGTGAACCCCCATGGAAGCATAGAGGAGCCCTCTCTCTCTGGAGGAGAAAGAAGCAAAGGGAAAAGTGGTCTGAGAAGCCAGAGAGGGTATGAACAGAGGCTCCACCAATTTGGGGAGGATTTAAAGAAACCAAAGCCAATAAACTCCTAATTCCATGAATCCAAATTTCTTGTTACTCAAGTGATTTCATTTCTTTGGGGTTGATAATAGAAAATCTCTTTTACCAACCCCGTAATTTGCACAGATAAATACACTGTAGTTATGGGTTTTCAAGTTTATTAAAATTTTGTATTTGGACTGGTGGTTTTCCCAAATAGAAAGGCTTATGTGGTGCCTTGTGACTTAGAGAAAGTATTGGATGGTTTTGACCTTTTTACATTAAATTGGATTTATTTATTTATTTATTTATTTGCTCATCCTGCTGAGATCTTTAGCTTTTGGACAAAGCATTTTGGGGGAGGGGGTTAGAACAAAGCATTTTACAGTGAGCCTGCTTTTTGTAAAGAGACACCTTCCTATCCTTGGCATCTACTGGGAACATCCCTAAATTTGGATGGTGAAGTAAGACCATATTTTAAATACATCCTTGGAAGGAATGAAATGCTCATAATTTGGCAACATTTGGCTTCTAACAGCCCAGTTCTTAAGCTACCTACATACAGTCTAATTGGTGGTGACAGCTTTTAACCTAAGAATGTTGTGATGGATTAAATTTTCCCCTGCTTCTTACTGTTCTTATTGCCTTACTGAAATCCTGCTCTTTTGTGTTTACCCTGGTGCCTAGTAGAGTATATGTGGCAAGCAAGCAGAAGCTGATTGATAAACTGAACACCTATTACTCAAACCATGTAAAAAGTGCAGATAGATACTAAAGTCCTCAGAGCTTCAAAACATAATCAGAAGTACTGATTGATATCATAGAGGCACACTACTATATTAAAATAACTTATATTTAGGTAATGTCAACATATAAGAAATTTTATATTTCTGTGTAAAGAGGAGAGTATTTAGGCAAGAGGTCATCTTTTGTTATGGCCTGGTTGAAAAGAAAAAATAAGTAGTTGAGCTTTTGTTGAACTCTTGTTTAATAACAGTATTCTTTAAGAAAATTTTTAATTGTTGCCAACATTTGAATATCAGATGACTTTCTCAACTTGAATTTGAATGTCTGTTGATGATTCATCCCAACTAATAGTTGGGACTTTTTCATGGGTAACAAAAGAGTATGGCTACAGTAAGAGAGTAAGTGGAGAGATGCCAGAAATTGCCTGTCATTCTGTTGTTGCTATATCCTCTTCAGTTTGGTAGTAAATTTGCTGAACAGGGATTGAACTGAATTGCTCAGCTGGCTGTAAGACACTTGTTTATAGAATTTGTGTTGAGCTTTGTACCAAGTGTTTTCAGAGGTGCTTTTAATGTAATCATTTTTTGTTTGTTTGTTTTTTGAAACCACATACATCTAGATGTGTAGTCCAAACTGGCCTTGAACTCACAGAGATCCCCCTGCCTCAGCTTCCCAAGTGCTGGGATTACAGGCATGTGCCACCACACCCAGCTTACTTTTAATGTAATCTTTTTTTTTTTTTTTTGGTACCGGGGATCAAACTCACGACCTCACACTTGCCAGGCAGGCGCTTAAGCCACTGAGCTAAATCCCCACCCCCCTTTTTAATGTAATCTTGAGAAGCCTGGTTTTCTATCCATTTTATAGATTAGAAAACTAAGGTACAGTAGTAGCACGTTAGGGAGCTTGCCCACAGTTACAGAGTTTCTAAGTAGAAGAGTGAGTATCTGAACTTGGCAATAACATGACTGGGATCTAGAGCTCTACCTCATTTTCTGTTAATTGTAAATAATACAATTTCTACCTTATCAAATTATGAATATTGAGATAATGCAGTAAGGTACCTACAGCAATGCCTGCCACCTAGTTGTCATTACTAAAAATTTCTCTTAATAGTTATCATAATGCTAAAAGAACACTTAGTAGTTTTGTTTTTAACTCTGTTGTATTGTCTTTATTAAATCAGGAAAAAACGTGGAAGGGAAAAAAGGAGGCTTCAAGCAAGATTCAGAATAGAAGTTGAAGAATTGTAGATTGCTATATTTGTAAATTGGCTGGAAGTCATATTAGTGAATTGTTAAATATTTTCATATGTGAAAGGAAAGAAATGAAAGTGTCTTTAAGAAGTGATACCATACCCCATGTTTGTCATTCCTCCCTTGTTTTAAATTTTTAGAAATAATTTTTAAAAATGAAATCCTTCCAGAAATTTCTACCATTTTAGTTACAGTTATCCTTCAGTATACCAGAGGATTGGTTCCAAGCCATCTCCATCAACTCAGTACGAAAATTTGCCCCCTTCTTGTTCTTTATATAAAATGGCATATTTGCATATAACTGAGGCATAGCCTCTCATGTATCTTAAATCATCTCGATTGTTTGTAATAGCTAATACAATACTATGAAAATAGTTGTTACACTGTATTTAATAATGATAAGAAAAATAGTCTGTACATGCTGAGTACTTGAGATTAATTTTTAAGGTTTTTTTCTAGACAGAGTATTGCTGTATAGTCCACACTGGCCTCAGATTCATGGCAGTTCCTTTACTCAATCTCCCCAGTGCTGGGATTACAGGTGTGCACCACCACATTCTTTTTTTTTTTGTTTTGTTTTGGTACCAGGGATTGAACTCAGGACCTCACACTTGCAAAGCAGGCGCTTATGCCGCTGAGCTAAATTCCCAGCCCAAGGCGACTCACTTTTTAAAAAATATATTCAACCTGTGGCTGTTTGGATCTTGGCTACACAGCAAGATGAGGCAGAGGGCCAGACGCATTTTGATGACTGGAAGCATCCTATTTTCATTTTTTGGACATATTTGCATATAATCCTGAAAAAAGCGCACACTAATTGCCGATGTTTTGGAACAAAATATTCGTGTGTGTGTGTATGTATAAGTTCTTAAATTTTGAACCTAAAAAAAAGTCTCTTCTGGAGTCCTGCTTGTATATTAATTTGCCTAGTGATTTTTACTTTTTAAACATTTTTGTATTCTGCACGTTAGTCTTTGTTTCTTTGATAGTGTTGGTCGCCTCTATCTCACCAGATGCCCGAGATTTTAAAAAAAGAAACTCACTTCTCCACCTAGTCAAAAAAAAAAAAAAAAAAAAAAAAAAAAAAAAAAAAGCAAGTCCTGTGAGGAAGCAGGTTTACACAGATGACAGAAGCCCTATTACTGAAGAATGAAACACGATGATCAGAATGACTTTCTGTTTCAGGCTTCCATTTTTATATCAGTTTGAGATAGCAGTAATCATAGCAACACCTTCAGGTGGTCTTCTTGATGTGGGTACTGTTGTTTCAAGTACTTATCAATGGCTGTTTAGTTTAACTATCTGCCCCTCTCCCCCGCCCTCCGCTTAGTTTAACTATCTTTAAGAAGCAGTTTATGCATTTTGCAGAGGCGTTGGAAGCTTTGTGGGCTAATGCCTAATTTTGAGGACAAAGATTGACCAAAAACAAGAAAACTTTTGCTTTGTACGAATTCTGTACAGTTCTCACCCAACACCCCAAAAAGATAACCCAAGAGGGAAGGATTAACTAAGTTAAAAATGAATCCAGTTTTTAAGTGGCAAGATTTTATTTTGTGGGTAAATGAATCACTTCTAAGAGCAACAGAGAGGAAATTACTGAAATTTCGCGTAGTAGTTCCAAAATCTCTATTAACAGATCATCTTGGGCGCTTGCACTGTTGTGCAGCCCCTTTTTCGTGGGACAAGGAATTCGAATCCCGGGGCGCTGAGCACACGTGGGCGGCGTGGTGCGCCGGTCTCGGGGTGACACCTGGGCGGCCTCCCACACCTGCCGCGCTTCCGGGATGCTCGGCGACGCTCGGCGGCGGCTCCCCCGTACCCTGCGAGCCGCCCGCCCGGGTGCCGGGCTCCCGCCGAGCGCCTACCGCGAGCCCGGCCCGGCGGGAGGGCCCCGGGCGGCCGGCCGGCCGGCTGCTCTCTAAGCGGCCGCGCTTCCGACTCCGCGCTGGCTGCACTCCGGGAGCTTGACGTGCAAACTTCGCCGATCCGGCGAACGAGCGAGCCGAGAGGGAGGGACCGGCGAAGGGGAGGAGGCGGCAGGAGGCGCCTCCGCTTAAGGGAGCCGGCCGGGCGCCGCCGCTCGGACGGACGCGCGGACGGACGGGAGGCAGGAAGGAAGGAAGGAAGCGAGGCGGGGGCCGGGGCCGGGGCCGGGGCTGCGGCCGGGCCCGGGATGCGAGCGGCCGCAGGGTGGGCGCGGGCTTGGTTGCGGTGGCGGGCGGGCGGGCGGAACTCAGCGCGCGGGGCCGCCGTCCCCGAGGCCGCGCAGGCGAAAACGAAAGCGCGCCGTGCGGCTCGCGGACTTTGCACCGGCGGGGGCGGCGGGCCGGGCCGGCCGGCGGGCGGCGGGCGCCCGGGGCTGTCAGCGCCCCTCCCGGCCTGCGGGCCGCGCGCCGGAACTCCGCGGCGCCTCCTTAACGGCGGCCCCGAGCGACTCTTCCCCTTTTTGTTACACTGTAGGAGCGGAAAGAATGTCGGAGCGGGCCGCGGATGACGTCAGGGGGGAGCCGCGCCGCGCGGCGGCGGGCGGAGCAGCGGCCCGGCAGCCCCCGCAGCCCCCGCGGCAGCGCCCACGGCCGGAGGACGGCGGCCCGGGCAGCGCCGCCACCGCGGCCGCCATGGCGACGGCTGGGGAGCGCAGGCCGCTGCCGAGCCCTGAGGCGATGCTGGGACAGTCCTGGAATCTGTGGGTCGAGGCTTCCAAACTTCCCGGGAAGGAAGGTGAGTGTGCACGCCCTCCTCTCCCCACGCCCCGCTCCCCGGCCTCCTGCCCCTCTCCTCCCCCGGCCCGTGCCTGTGACCCGCCCCCTCGGGGGTCAGAGATGCTATCGGTCGCCGGGTTGCGGAACGAGGAGGTGCCCGCACCTACCCGGTGCGTGCGTGAGCTTGCGTCACACTCCTAGCCACTGACCTGCCTCCCCTCCTCCTGTGTGTGTGTGTCTCCTAGGGACGGAATTGGACGAAAGTTTGAAGGAGTTTGGGAAAAACCGCGAAGTCATGGGGCTCTGTCGGGAAGGTGAGTCTAGTCCCCTGAAGGAGTCGACGCGGACCTTGGGGAAGTGTCCCTGCTGCTTTCTCCAGGGCCGGGAATGTTGCCCACCCTGACCACCCACGCACCCGCTCCGGGGTGCTGCCCGAGGCGGGTGCTGAGCTTTTAGAAAATCTCTTCCAGTTTTCCTGTGATTGGAAGTGACCTGCACCCTTCTTTAGGTGAAAGATAGGCAAGGTGATGAGCGCCAGGAATGGCAGCGAGTTTAACCTAGATCCCTTTAGTCTGACCCCTTTAGGAGAGCACGAGTGAAGGAAGGAATTCACAGCTTTACGCAAATATTTCCACAAGTACTGGGGGAGCCGGGGCAGTGGAAAGGAAACCCTGTCACCTGGAATTTTTTTCTGGAAATCAGAATGAATTTTTTTTTTTTTTTGGAGACAAGGTTTCACTGGGCAGTTCAGGCCGGACTTGAACTCACTTTGTAGCCCACGCTGGCCTCAAACTCACAGGGATCCTGCTGCCTCAGCCTCCCAAGTACGGGATTACAGGCGTGTACCACCACGCCCGACCAGAATGAATTTTGAAGTCTATCCTTTTTATCTAATTCTACTTGATTCAAGCTACAAATTAGAGATGCTGCCAAAGAATTGTCTCAAGGAGGATTGCAATTGACCAGATTTTTTTATTTGCAAGATAAGGAAGAAAAGAAAAAGAACCAGAATTAATATGATGGGACAGTCCTTTATTGACCAGTATCAGTGAAGTCAGAATCTAACTGCTGAGTTTTAAACTGGTTGGAAGCTTTAGGGAAATGTCGGTAACTGGAGGTGTACCTCCAGATAAAAGTCAGTTCAGGTATCTGGAAACAGATTTGTCCTTGCTTTCATTAACTAGTCAGCTTTTGCTTCCTTCTGCCTGCATCAAGACTGGCACACTGTGCTCAGAAAGAACAAGTCCTCCAATGAGATTTGGTATCCAAAATCAAAATACTGAGCACAGAATAGGCGCACCTTCGGTGGCTGGAAAACTGCGTGCTGGCTCACTGTTGCTGTCTCCACAGTTACTTGTTTGTAGCACCTGTCTTTTCTTCACTTTCACTGCTTTGGTTTTTTCAGTGGGCCTCTGGGACCTACGGGAAAGACACTAACACTGGTGGCAGTCCTTTGAGAGCTATCCGTTGGAACAATTAACAGAGAAATGAGTTGATTTTCAAAATGAGAGTTGCTGTTCGAGGGCAAAAGAAAGACGGGGAAAGAAGGCATAGGATTCGTTGGTGATGTTGCAATAGGAAAAATCAGTTGTTAGTCCGGTTTTAGTGCTGAATTGGCAGCCTGCCTGAGCTTAAAAAATTAAAATCACTAGGTGGCAACTCTCTAGGAGGCATTTGGGGTAGAGCTTTAGAGGACCTGATCCACTCTTGTTCTTAGCTTCAATTCTCTGGGTGTGGATGCATTTCCCATGAAGGGTTTCTAAATCTGTCTGCAAACAGGATGCTAATTATTGATAATTCCTCTATAGCGGATGAGTAAGTATCTTAGAGTTTCTCTGAGGGCTTTTATCTGGATTGAGACTGAACCAAAGTTAGAGGTTGGGACCCACAAATGCTCCACCAGTTTTTGTCTGTTAGGATACATTGATCTGCAGGTTTCCCCGGAAGACCTGGGACTTCTTGCTTTACCCACTTGAGGTGTGAAAGGTGCATCTGGTCGAATGTGCTTCTGAACTACTGCTTTATTAGTGTTGGTTAGAAGTCACTGTTTTTGTTTTTCACTATCTGACTGGTGCTGTAGTAGCCACCCTGGTAGAGCTCACATTTGCTGGCCTGTTTTGAGTAGATGCTAAAGTTTTCAGTAGTTTCTCATTTATTTGTGACTTTACAGGCTTCAGGGAGCACAATTTTAAAAATCCAGACTTAAGGGATTCACTCATGAAATGGACCTACATATTTCTCTTAACACACAATTCATGTCAGGCTGCTTCAGGAATAAAATTACATTTAATATTATCAAAACATACTGGACCCTTATTGATTGCATTTATCTCCTGCTAAGAAAAGATGTCTCAGTGTTAACTAATGTGGCCTGTCATTGTGTTTCATTGAGAACAAAGGTACACTTATTGGATGAAGGAAGCACTGAAAAATAGAAATTTGTCACAGAAAATCTCTAATAGTGTGTCTTCAGCTCCTTGAATTTTCCAATTTGTAGTCCTGGACTTGAGTCAAGAAACCTGGGTTTGGCACTGGGAGTATAGCTCAGTGGCTCGGGGCCTGCCGAGCCGGGTAAGCACCAAGTCGAGTTTGAGTCCCACTTCCAGAAAAAAACAAAAACAAAAACCTTGGGTATGAAAGAAAGTAGCTCAACTTTGCATTAATTACTTCATCTATCTAGATATAACTTTTCTTATTTGGAAAAGGAGGTAATGTAATACATATTTCCCAAGGTTATTGTAAGGGTTTAAATTAAATTAGATGACACAGGTATTCTTTTCAACGCTTTCAACTGCTAACAGTCTTACACCTGACTTCCTAATTTGGTATTTATGTAGGTCAGGGTGTTCAGCCTGGAACCTCGGACCCCTTCCAGGGACCATCGTGCTCCTGAAAATGCAAAACAAAAATGTATGTCTATCCTGTTAAGTAGGGTCCACAGCTTCTCTTGGATTTCTCTCCCTCCCACCTCCCATGGTAGTTCAAGACTGTAAAGTTAGGCTGTCTTCTCCTTTCTTCCCTTCATTCCATTTCCTTCCCTTCCCTTCTCTTTTCTTTTCTTTTCTTTTCTTTCTTTTTTTTTTTTTTTTTTTGTAACTAACTGGCCAGATCCTTTTAGTGCCAAGACTGCTGAAGGGTTAATATGGAAGACATTTGAGAGTGTTAATTTAGGTGGAAGTGAGATTATTTGCAGTTTATCTAGTATATCATCCCTCTTCCTTTTAGCACAGGTAGGCAGATGTAAGGTTAAAATTACAGTTATCTTGCAGAGATGAGCCTATCGTTCATTAGCATTCTCATATTTTTATTGCCGTTGATTGCCCTGTACTTTGTTATATTGATAGCTGTAATTGATTTTGGTGGAAAAAAATTGACAATGCTTTTTAACCTTTTTTTAAATGAGTGAACTCAAGAGATAAGTTATCCGTTTTCCTAAGATGATTAGTAAAATTCTAGACTTACAAATTATATATTTTTAGGGGTCAGGGATATAGCTCAGTGACACAGTACTTGCCTGGCAAGCACAAGGTCATGAGTTTGATTGCTGGTACACAAACAAAGTTATGTGTTTCTGTGTAACAAATTTACGTTTAGACAGAATTGCTATACAGAACTGATTAGGGTTTTCATATTAATGCTCGACATATAAAGTACACTTTCAAAATGTAAACAGTAAATGGTTTAATTTTATAGCAGAATTGCAAACATAATGTGGCATCATTGGGGGAGTCAAGAATGAAATTGGAAAAACGTCATTTTGTTTGTGATGCCATCATGAACTTGTCTTCCATCCACCCACTGTATGATATCAAAGTACCTTAACTTTTCTTCCCTCTACTCAGTCACCATTTGAAGTGTGTATTATGTGATGGCTTCTTTAGAGTGTGTGTTTTCTGACGGCAACTTCATTGTGGATAAAGGCATGTTCGACTCCTACAGTTTGCGCTCAGTAATGGTTGCTCAAAAAGATGAATGAATTGGACTAGTATAGGAAGATTGAACTGAGTCATTGTGTGGTGAGTGGTTCAAATGACCAACTTTCCATTGTATTAGGACTCTAAAAATAGAAGCCATCTATACTCTGTGTGTGTTGGGGGGTATAATCGGCTGTCTTTCAGTGCTTCCTGTTCCTCTGTTCAGACTTGAGTGCTTTATTTACACTTTCCAGCAAGGGTGAAGACAGGACACTACCTCCCTTATCTCTAATATTTAGACAAGGGGAGAAGATGATACCCGGTGTGATACCTACCCATACTTGATGGCAGGTGATTTCCCTGTCAAAATAACAAAGATATGTTGATCTGGGGCAAGATGGTGAAGAGATCGGTAGGCACCTACAAGGTGCTGGGATTTTTTGTTTTTGTTTTTAAAGGTAGTCTAGAGAAGTGGATAGCCTCAGCATAGACTGAGTCCACACAGCAGTGCCACCCTTTTCCTTTCTTAGTAGGAAACAAATAGTTCATAACTGAAAGCAAATAGGTTTTTTGTGTGAAGTACTGTGAAAGGTCCTACATTATAGACTTCACACATGTGGTCTTTCTCTTTATTTTTTTCTAGGATTTCTCTTACCTATTTTCCTATGGACAGTGTATGAAAATAGAGAAAATGTTTTAACGGGCCTACTTGTCACCATCACACTTTTTAGATGACTAATGAATCATGGATCAGTCCTGTGTCATCTGCCCCACACTCAGTTATTTTGAAGCATGTCCCAGACATCAGAGCATTTCTTTTTTTCTTTCTTTCTTTCTTCTTTTGGGGGGGGGGGGAATACTAGGGCTCGAACTTGGGACCTTGTACATGCCAGGCAGACGCTTGTGCTGTTGAGCTAAATTCCCAGCCCAGAGCATTTCTTTTGGTTTTCTTTTGTGCTTGCGTGGACTTTTATTCTCCTCCTGTGAAGGAAGCCTTGCTGTGTGCCATGCCTGCCTTTGTCCTGGGGGGCCTTGTCTCTGACCTGCTTGTGGGGGTGTGCATGTGTTTTGCTGGGGCAGTGCTTGCAGTCTCCATCCCAAGCAGACATCTGAACCAGTCTTCCAGTGGGGACCCATGAGAATCCTGTTCCCTGCCTTGGAGTCCTAGGCAAAACCATTTCCCAGGGGGGTTGTGTGTGAATGCATCTTTAAGGAACAGACCGGTGTTTGGGTTACAGGTTGCCCACCCTTGAAAACCATCTCTAGCCTGCAATGACAGCAGGATGTGTACTGGGTGACAGCTCCTGGTGTAGCGTCCTACCTGGGAGGTCTGCAGTAACCAGTGAGAGAAGAAATGCTGGAGATCCACAGAGATATTCCTGTGCTCAGGATTCTTTTTCCCACTGTAGCACCTTAAAATTGTAACCTAACCACAGCACATACAGCACACATCCTGCCCTGGCCTAGTAAAGAATAATTTTTTACATTACTGAATGGTTGAAATAAAAATTCAGGTTTCATGCACATGAAAATTGTGAAATTGAAGTGCCAGTGCCCCTGAGTTAAATCGTGTTGGGACACAGACAACCACACTCATTTACCTGCTGTCAATGGCTGCTGTCTCCCTGCTGTGAACAGCGCACTAGTAGGTGTGGCAGAAAGACCGTACAGCCCCCCAGCTTCAAAGTACTAAGGGAAGAAATGGGCAACTCCTGTTCTAATGAAAGAAAACACATTAAATATGATTCTGGTGTCCTTTAAACCTTCTGTTTTGAGGTGAAATCCAGTATTAAACCAAGAGCTTATTTACCACTAAAGAATTATGTTGATCTACAAGGAAAAGGTTTTGCCTAAGAACATTCCACTCATCTACTTTTATCATTCATTACTACCTGATTCTATGGCATATACCTGTTCCAGGGCAGTTCCCACATAGAACATCAACAGAACTTCTATTGCCCCAATTTCCAAGAGCCCTGGACCATGTGGATGGTGTGTGGGTTCTGTCAAGCCCCAATATGGTTCCTAAGTACTCAGGAAAAAGATCGTAGGGCTTCTGTGGGATTTTCACTCAAATTCTTCAAAATCACTTGCCTTGAGCTGACTTAGCACAGCCAAAGCTTTGTTGGAGGTCTGGGGAGTTATAAGAGTGATTCAGCAGAACACAAATCTGTATTTTGATTGAAGAAGGCAGGTGGTATTCTTAGGCCCCATGACCTTATGGTTCTGTACTTCCTAAAAAGTACGGCACCTGGCATGATCCATGCTGAAGGCCTGGACGAATGCACGAGACATGATGTGCATGCGCTGCCCACAGTAGGGTGAGGTTCCCTAGCTGTACACCTTGTTGGGTATTGATGGATTTTTAGGAATGCTCATTTCAGGAGAAAAGCAAGAGGGATTGATGCATCATTATGGGGTATGACCTACATGTGATGCGGTCTCATTTCTTTTTAAAGACATCCTTCCTGATGTCTAGATCTCACAGTATTTTCATATAACTTGGATAACTCAAGTTTCCTAAGTCCTTTCACTTGGTGTTACCATGTTTTACCTTGTGTAGTTTGCACAGTGGTACCTGGCTACCATCATTCCATCTTACAGCTAAAGAAACAGGCTCAGAAAAATGTGGTAACTCACCAAGAGGTAACTCACCTCTTAATGCCTTGAAATTCTGATATTCCTAATCCCATAGCCTACTTGCTTCGTGATGTCTTGTGCCTATCCATTCTAGAATATGTGCCCATTTTTCATGAGCTGGAAACAGCTTACCTTAATCTCTGTATCTAGAACCTTTACTAAAAATTTTTTTCAAAGATATTAGAGCCTTTTCTGACTGTGCTTTACACTAGTCTCTATGTTATATTTAGTTGTTCTTTTATAACATCTTTTCTTTAGGTGGGAGGAGGAGGATGTGCCATTTACATTAGAAATAATTACCTTTTAAAGAAAAGATTAAATGAAAGCTAAGGTTGCAGCAGATAGCAAACAGTCATCTGGGATTTGTGCCATTTAAAAAAATCCTTTAAAAAGGGAGAAGTGAAATTTTAGTATTTAAATAGCATTCAGTACAAGATTGCTTTTAATCACATTGATATTCAAAGTTTATAGCAGTATTTCTCAAATGTACCCCTCTGATTATTAAAGTACTTTTTGATTGAAGTTCTAAGGAGAATAGGAAGCTTGTTACTAGACTTAACAGTTGGAGTTACTCTACTTTTCAAAGAAAGGCAAAGGGTTACATTTATATTCATCCTGTACAGTAGGAATTATTATAAATGAGCAAAGGAAGGAAGAGAATGATTTTTACATTTCAGCCACTCATAACATAAAACCAGATTGAGTGTTATTGTTCCTCTTTGTTATAAAGACCTTGCTAACATGAAATACTTTTTATCTTATATATAAGCATATGGCAGGAAAGAAGTACTAGTTCATTATCAGTTAGATTCATGGTCTATTCCTTTCCCAGGTTTACAGATATTTTCCTATAACTTCAATGAAAACTGGAGTTTTTTCCTCCTGTAGTTCGGGACAGGGGTGCTTTAAACAATGGCTCCAAGGCCTCATATTTCAAATTAAGAAGTTTCAGAAATGATTGAGGGACTCCAGACAGAGTGATGGCATTTGAGGTGGACATAGTGGCACATGCCTATAATCCCAGCACTCACAAGGCTAACGCAGTATGCACATTCAAGGCTGTCTGGGCTACATAGTGAGCTCGAGGCGGGTCTAAATTATACAGCGAGACCATGTCTCAAACAAACAAACAAACAAAAAGAAGAGCTGTTGTTTTAGAATAAAAGACAATCCTTTAACTTTGAAAAATATTTAGCTTTAGGAAATACTAATTGCATTGTCTTTTTTGTTTTTCATTTTATTATGGGCTTCCCGAAGATCAGAATCTATTTTGATGTTTGGGAACTACAACACTCAATGGGGACCCGGGGGCCCCGACCACCCCACCCCTCTCTGAGTCTGTGTGCAGCTAGTTATGCAGAAAAGAGATGGCAGATGGCAAGTGGACAAAAGTCACCTTAAACAGAGGCAGTAGCAAGAACTGCATTCGTGGAATTAACTTTGTTTAATCTAAGTTTAAGTAGGTGAGTGATTCAAAGAAAATCCTGTAGCTACAGAGAGCCTCAGTTGACGTACTTGTAAGTGGACTGATAGTAATACCTCCTGGAGGTGGGGAGAGTGCCATGACACAGTACAGGGTGTCATGAATGAAGACACCACGTCATGGGATGTCAGGAATCTAGTGCCTGCAGGGTGGTCGGGGAAACACAGCAGTGGGCCCAGGCTCTCTTCTAGGAGTGAGACGCAGGCCAAGGAGGAAACCCATGGATGTCCAGGACCAGAGTGTGGCAGACAAACCCCAAGGGTTAAGCTGCTTGCTCGAACTGCAGTCAAAAGGAGAAGTGGGTGGTGATGGTTTTTACTTCCTCCTTTAGCCATCTCTTGACTTGCAGAGAGAAACCTAGCGTGGGTATTGTTCTGTATTTGTGCTGAGTTGTATTTGCTCCTCTTCTGGAAGCTTTTACTTTGTTCATCTTTCGGCTGCTTCTTCTTGTAATGGTTTTAAGGCCTCTCTTTCTGCGGAAGAAAGACAAATTATAAGCAACAAAATAAAGTCATCCTTACTAAGTTGGAAAATGTATCAGGGAGAGAAATATACATGGTTTTATGTATATGTGGTTTTGTCTTGGGGGTTTTGCCTAATGGGAAATTTAGAAAATTGCCTTTTCAGTTCTTGGAAATTTCCATTTTACTTTCAGCAGTTCTTCATTTAAATACGTTGTTCGCTTTGGACACTATATAGAAGACTTGTTTTAATAGAAAAAATTATCATTATAATTACAGAAGTTAATATATACTTATCATTATAAAGATTTTTCTTATAATGGAAGTATGGAACATGAAAACCATCATTCTCTGTAATCCCACTCTGAGCCAATTTTAAATCTTCAGTTACAGGATTTGGACTGGGGTTATTTCGCATTTGATCAAAGACGCCCATGCAGCTACTTTGAGTACTTAGTGGCAGGCAACTCAAAATTGCCAACCTGGTTGTCTTCCTGACGAGGTCCAGATCCTCTGCTGTAGCAGGCCCTAAGATATTTTGTTTAGTGTGATTACTGCCTCCAGAATCTTTTAGCTGTCTTGTCTTAACTTCATTCATCTAGCTTTTATCCCACAAACGTTTGACAGGAAGTTCTCTGGGCCTCATGCTATGCTAGAGAGAGCAGAACAACAAACCCAGTGAGAAGGCACAGTCCTAACCCCCAGCCAGGCAGTTGGTCAGCAAATATTTATGGAATTACCCACTAAGTGCCAGGTTTTCAGTTGGGTGTTGGAGATAGAATAACACAAATTAGACAGCACCCCTGCCCTCTAATGAAATGAAGGACAGTAAATATACAGACATTTTGAAGGACGGGAGTGCTATAAAATCAGTAAAGTGGCCTGCTGCGTTAGAGGTAGGAGATTCAGGCTAACCTGATTAGGGAAGACTCTCTCGGGGATTTAGTGCTTGAGCTTGGCTTAAAATGATGGGAAGGAAGCAGCCACTGATTATCAAGAGAAGGAATGAGGAAGAGGGAAGGGAATAAGGTTGAGACTGACCCTCAGTTCCCAAAAGCCCAGGTAAGGAATTTGGGTGTATCATAAAGGCAGTGAGAGCCTGGGGTGGGGGACCACCATGCCTGGAGAATGGCCTAATCTAGTTTGTGTGCTGCACTGGTCGCTGTCTGTTTTGTGGTTTGTAGACTGTGGGTGGAGAGACTGTCTGAAGAAGTGACAGTAGGTTAGTGTTTGGTGGTGGCAGTGGCAGCACAGAGATAATCCTGTTCAGGATACTTAGTAAATAATTGCATGTGTATGGGGGAGAAAGATAAAGAGTTAGGACTTTGGGCTTGAGCAACCGACTGGTATCTACAATCAGCCGAGGGGCAGTGAAGAATTGCTAGGCTCAGTGTCAAGAACTGTAGTTCCTGTCACACTGGTTGATGTCCTTATTGGGCATTCCAGTGCACCTGCGGAGCCCGGCATCGACCACAGCTCTGGAGCTGGGGGAGCAGCCTGGGCAGGGGCTGCATGGTGCTGGTCTGTCTGCATCATTGGCAGACTGAGGACGTGGGATAGCAGGACTAGCGGGACTAGATTTGTTTTCCTAGGCGAGAGTATTAGGAAGGAATCCCTTAGGACCAAGGGGCAAGGAGGACTCTGGGAGGTGGTGGGGAAACAGATAGTGTGGTGACACAGCATCGAAAAGAAGAAAAGAAAATACCTGGGGAGAGATGGCCTGCATTAACTGCTCTGTGACAAAGAGTAAAGCCTGGCTAGAGAACTGGTGGTGGCAGTGTGGCGATGAAGGGCCTTTAATTTAGCAGGAGAGTTAAGAAGGGAGATGGCTGGCAGTAAGGCTCTTAAAACAAGAGCCGAAGTGGACACAGCGAGTATGGACAAGGCAAGTGTGGAGAGCACTTTAAATGGTTTTTGCCTTGAAAGGAAGTGGAGAAAAGAGACATTAGCAGCAGAGGGACATGGGGTAAGGTGATGTCCAAGAGAACAAAGGGAAGATACATTTCATCTTTAAATTTTATTTGGGCAGTATCCGAGCATGTTTTATCTGACATTGGGAATCGTCTAGGAGTAAAGAACCATTGACCATGTGTGAGCAAGTGGACAGTGACAGGTGTCATACCTTGAGTTGGCAACAGCTGGTTGGTCTAGGTCAGACTGAGGCAGAGTTGGAATTGTGGGGTAGGATGGTCAGTTCTCCACTGTGGCTGAGGGAAGCTGGACAGTCATTGGATGAGAGGTAGCAGCAGGAATACTGTCTCTTCATGTTTTCCCTAGCGCCTAGCTGGGAGAAGATCCAAGGAAGCAAGGAGTGAGGTATCCTTTGGAGGCTTCCAAGTGCACTTAGTAGAAAATCCCAACTCCTTGGCCAGGCCTAGGTGCCCCGAGTGCTGTCCCAGCACTGGGTGAGGAAGCAGAGGTAAGGTCGGAAAGCCAGCATGCGACGAAAGCGGCGTTGTAGGGGAGGAGGGGGTGCTGTGGGGTGTAAGTTGGAAGCATCACCGTGGCAGCAGTGAGGACCATGAGTAGGCAACAGCTGAACCCAGGAGCGGGAGGCCGATGGGCACGTGTGTGCCTCCTCAGTGTGCCGTGCAGTTTCTAGGTGTGCGGTGATAAACTGAGGAGGTAAGACTTTAAATCCATTTGTGAACCTAAAATGGATCATTTCCCCCGGCAGAGCCCTTTAATGCTCTGTTGTCATTCTTTCATTCCGTGTGTGTTTACTGAGCACCTGTTCATGCCAGGTATTGTCCTGGTTCTTAGAACAACAAACAGCAAACAGAACTGCCTTCACAGAGTCCTGTTTTAGTGGGAAGGTGAACAGTTTTTAAACTTAAAAGTATATATGTTAGAGGTGATACGTGTGAAAGGAGAAAGATAAAACGTGGGGATTGCGGTTTAAAATGTGGGGAAGCCCAGCCCGGTGGCACGCGCCTGTAACCACAGTGCTCCGGGAGGCTAGGTAGAGAGATCTCGGATCTCCCCCCCCCCAGGCAGTTTAGTCAGACTCCAGCTCAAAATATAAAGGGCCAGGATGTAGTTCATTGTGAAGGCCCTGGGCTCAATCCCTAGTACTGCAAAAATACGAATATAAAATGGATATGAAAGGGTTTTCTGAACCAAAACTTGTGGGACACAAGGGTGCAAGCCATTGGAGTATCAGACCTGCACACTGGAAGGCCGGCTTAGAGGACCTGCTGTGGTTGCTAAAGGGCAGGGGCCTGGAATGGGGAGTGAGGCAGGGGAGCGGTCAGATGCTAAAGCCTCTGGAGAGAGTTGGGAGGGCCAGGCCAAAGCACCCTGAAGCCTCAGGTGCGCGCTGAATGTTCTCAGCACTCACTCAGCTGGGTTGTGCCTGCTTAGCACTTGGATTGGAGGCCTGAGTCTGCACCACACAAGGCCTTGATGGTGGGCCTGAGGGCCTAGTCGGTGGGGCCCCCACCAGGCTCTCAACCTCATCACCTTTTTTTCTTTGCTTTGCCATGCTTGTGGCACAGTGGCCCCCTCCTGGTTCCTCTAGCACACTGGGGTTTCTTCCACTTCCAGACCCTTACATCTGCTGGTCTCTGGGCAACTGCTGCTTCCACTGTCTCCATCCTTTCCTTATTGGCTTCTTGTCAAGCTGTTGGACTTAATGTAGATGCATTTTATTTTCAACCCACTGCCTTTTTATTAAACTACATCCTCTAATCTTTTTTCTTTATTTTTATTTTGAGCAAAGTTCTCACTAAGTTGCCAAATTTCCCAGGCTGGATTTGAATTTGTGATCCTTCTGCCTCAGCCTCCCAGAGGGCTGGGATTACAGGAGTGAGCCACCATGCCTAAGTGGCACCTTTTAAAGTGTGTGAGTAGGGAAGCCTGGGGGTTTAGCTCAGTGGCATAATCACCTGCCTGGCAAGCACAAGGTCTTGAATTTGATCCCTGGTGCCAAAAATATAATGTGTGTGTGTTTAAAACTTTTATAGAAATTGTCTATTATTACCTGGTGTCAATAAAAAAATACCAGTTTTTGATAAAATGTTTGTTATTGTTAGATGTAGGGCATAAATGCCAGGGAGAAGGGATTATCATAATAAGTTACATGGGTCTTAGATAAATTTACAAAATTGTCTGGGAGGAGAAAAATAATGTAGACCACCCACTAATAATCTTTACCGCAGGAGGTGGTAGTACTCACTGAAATAACGTCCCATCTCCTTGTTGGTTAGAGATAAGTACTGTCCATCTTTGTTTGCAGGATTCTAGCACCCTTTTTTTTGTTTTTTTTTTTGGTGTCATGTGTATGTTTGCAATACATAATAATTACATTCATTTTGGGGAATTGATACATGCATTTACTACATGTCAGTCACTTACTTTGCCTGTTTGTTTGCCCATGTTCTCTTCCCATCTCTACAAAGTCTGCCTCCCTGTTTCCTGTGATCTGTCTTTTATTTTGCCCTTCTAATTATTTGTATTTTGGGATTTGGTTGAGTAACAGTATGCTGTGAAAAGAGAAATGGTTTTGGTTTTGGAATAACTGGTTACGTACAAATAAATGACAGTGTGTGTGAATCCCTCTCTTACATCACTGGGGTTTCTTTCCCAAGATAAACTCTGCTTTTTTTTCAGCCTCTGAATAGGATATTTATTTTCTTCTTCACTTTATTCCTGTTTGTAGGCCTTTTTCTCTCCACTCTGATGAACAGCTACACTGGAGAGTACTGGAGATTTTATGTGCTACAGTTTCTGCTCTTCTTGTCTTAGCCTCGTTTCTGATGAGCTTTTCATTGCTGACTAGCAGCTGCAATGGCTGTTTCTTCAAAAGAGCTTGTGTTTGGTAGATGTTTTCCTAAAAAACGATGGCTGTTTCTGAAAATAATCTATGCTGTGTGAGTTTATATTCTATCCACGGATCATATTCTTGTTATAGCAGTAGTTGTGCCAGGGTAACAAATTAAACAATTGTTTTTCCTTGAGTTCAGGTTAAGTCTTCATAGAAATGTCACGAAGATCCTTTTTCTTGGTCCTCACTAGTAATTCCAAAGTAAAAACAGATGTAGGCTTTTGACAGATGTCATTTAAATACTATAAAAATGTGACAAATCCTGATAGCTATAGGGATTGCAATACCTATTTGAATAGGAAAATGGTTTAAAAAATAAACCATTTTTTTTTTATTTTAAGAATTTGAAAAAGTAAGCAGAAAATAATTGGTTTTACTGTAGTCAAAAAGAAGAAGAAAGTGATAATGATAATAGTAGCAGCTATTGTCCTTTGTGCATGATTTGTGTGTTAGGTGCAGAGCAGTGCCTCACCCCTTGGGCACACTTGTGAAGCAGGTGCTTACTTGCATTTCAGAGCCAGAATGGAGGCTCCTGTCTTTAACTTGTCCAAGTCCCAGAGTTTGTAAGAGGCAAAACTGTAATACCTGGTCTGGCTGCCCCAAAGTCAGGTGGTCCCCAATCTGCTGGTTCTGTAGTGGTTTATTGCTGCATCTGGAGCTGCCATTTGTGAGGGGCACTGGCGATAGGAATTTTGGAAAAGTGTAGCTGGTATGGTCTGGAGAGCAGCTTAAAAAGTAAAGGAAGTCACGTGAGTTGATGCTTTAGAGACAAGCAGCCTTAGTGAAGTTCTGGGGAAGAGTTGGTGAGATTGTTTCAGGCCTTTAGACCTAACTTAACACTTTGGTTTTGGAGGTGTTATGTATTTTATTGTTAGGCCATGAAAAGATTCACCCAAAATTCACTGTGTGCTTAATTCATAAAACATTCAGTGGAGATGTCCTTAACTCTCAAAAGCAAATCATAATAGTTCATTGAGAAGGATGAAGACAGTTAGAAATTTCTTAAACATCATGAGTAGCATGTATACTGATTACTTAGAACAGTGTCTTCAATGGGAAGCGAAATCAACACAGTGAATACAGCCTTTTATAATAATGCACAGGGATCCTTGTATTCCAGTTGTTTTTTTCCTGTATTCCAGATCGAATCCAGGTGCAGTCTACCACCAAGCTATATTCCAGCCCTTTTTAAAAATTTATTTATTGTTTAATTTTGATCTCGCTAAGTTGTCCAGAGTAGCCTTGAACATGTGATCTTCCTGCCTCAGCCTTCCAAGGAGCTGGATTATGGGCACATCACATACCTGGCAGGGATTTTCTTTTACTGTCACTCATGAAGCCATGTGTGATTGATATTAAGTAGTTAAGCAGATTAAACGGACCTTTTGTTCTTGTATTCCCACCTCTGCGTACTGCTGTGGCAGTGCTACTCCAAAGGGAAACAGGTTAAGGCAGCAGTGACAGATGACGGAAGGTTTCCTCCCTGCATCATCGTGTTGTTCCTTTTCTTGGCTGGGTCGTGTCACAGGACTGCAGCCTTCCCTGCATGCGGCACAGCTGGCGCAGCCCTGTGGGAGCATGTGGAGGCCCCTCCAGCGGGTGCCCCCTGCATGCAGTGCTGTCCCAGCTTCCTGCCTATGGCTCAGCACATTCGGGTCACGCTGCATGTTGTCAACAGGTGACTGAGAACCCCTCTGTCACGGAGACTTAGCTGTTCAGTAGCCCTTGGCAGGAATCCAGGATTTTGAAATGGTTATGACTAAATTGGATATAATTTGTGGGGGTTTTTTTTACATGAAAGATAGATATTAATGTTTATATTAATAGTTTTCCAGTAGTGCTGATGACTTTGAGAAGTCAATGCGTTGTTTCACTCAAATCTAGCTGCTCTGCTCAGGATAGTTGTTCCTTCTAACCGATAACCAGTGCTGTCAGTTTTATGAAAATGTAATTAGGGAGCGAGCAGGGAGTGCTCTGCAAATGTTTGGTCTGTCATCGTCACTCAAGTCCTTATTTGCCTGATGAAAATAACTTGCAGTAGGATGCCTTTGGCTTTCTTTGTTTTTTGTTTTTTCTTTTTTTGGTACTAGGGATCAAACTCACAACCTTAGGCCTGCTAGGCAGGCACTTATGCCACTGAGCTAAACCCCCAGCCCATTGTAGGACCCCTTTGTATAAAGTTGCTCTACAGCTTTCCTTGGAAGACATTGGCCGTATCTAGGCACTGACTGATCAAGAGAACAGTATAGGAATAGCTTCTTGAGCTTTTCAAAACCCACACTATGTGATCACACGTATGCGCACGCGTGCACGCACACGCCCCCCGCCCCATCCTCCCACCAAATGTACAAACACTTCAGGAAAAGAAAAACTTGTATAATTATTTTAATACAAGTTACCTTTGGCCTCTAACAATTACAAGAGGTGCTCAAAGTGGTGACCATGAGCTTCCAGACATTTATTATTACTATGATGAACTGCTGCTTTGTTGGTCACTGAGATGTTGCATATGCATTTTAGTGCCTTGCCTGTGTGTGTATGTGTGCATGTGCATATGCATATGCATTTTTTTAAAGTGGTGAGTTCTAACATCCACGCATTGCTTAAGGATATTTGCGCTGCTTTAAGTTACTGGGCAGGTGGCTGCCTCTAGGGGAAATGTGAGGGCTGCTGCATTGATTTTGTTAAACATAGCTAGTGACTGATTGGCATGCATGCCTAGGAGAGTAGAGTAGTGCTGTAGTGAGAGAGCTGCAAAAGAACTGAAGCGAACCATAGGGCTAGATGAAGTGGTCCCTTAAAGGTAGAGTCAGTGGCGAATCAAGTACCAGTCTGAGCTTATTTCTACTGCTGTCTTGCTGTTACTAACTTATATATACATTTCTCCCCTCAACAGAAAATAGAGGCGAAATGACCCAGAATTGTAACTTACACACAGGTTTTGTACTCAGCAACTGTTGACAGCACATGTAGAGTCTGCTCACACTATCTGCCTTTGACCTAGGTGGCAGGAAGAGCCGCTAGGATCAGAGGCACTCATGGACTTCCTTTTGCTGTAGACAGCAAGCCAATCACCCTGGCCTGGGAAGCCACCAAGAATCTTTTCCATGTCCCTTTTCCTTGCCTTTCTGCCTTCTCTTCAGAGAGAGTCCATTATTGCTACCTTTGTTCCTTTGTTTCCAGTCTGCTTGTGTTTCTTTTGGCTTTGGTGGTCTTTGTCTGCCTACATTCTCTTCACAGTGCCCATCGCTCCTCTGATTCTTACTTCAGGAAAAGATTCATGTTAACTCCTTCTGTAATTTAATGTCTAATCTCATGCAGATGACATGGGTGACAATTATAGATTGTAACCATGATAGATCAACTCGAAAGAAAAGAAGTGTGGAAATAGAAGTAATGTGTGGGCTTTTAAGTCAGATGTTTTCAGACCAGGACTATTTCAACAGTGGGAAAGTATGCAAAAATATTGCCTGAATGTACATGAATACAGTTTCCCAGAGAGAAAGAATACAGCTTTAAAGTAGATTTTTGAAGACCTTCATGACCTGAAAGTCTTTTTATAAAATCATTGTAAGTCTCCATTGTTACTTGATTGGTGTCAGAACAGGTTTGTTGTTGTTATTGTTGTTTTTCAAATAACACTGCATTTTTAAAGATTCTTGCTTGGTTTCTAGATTGTTTTGTTTTGGTTATTTAATGCTTTCGCAGCAGTATTTTCCGTAATTTTCCTTGGAAGCACATAGTATTCTGGCCTCACTGACAGTTAAGAGGCAGAAGTGGCCAGCTTGAGGAGGGGACTGATTTTTGTTGTAGCGTTACCACCTGTGCACGTGTATCTCATTTAAACAGACAAAAACGTTCAATTTTATAGGAAGTTTTGGAACTACACACTTGTTTAGGATAAGGGAGGGACAGACTTAAGCACACGATGCAGCAGCCAAGGTGATCTTCTTGAAATACACATCTAATAGTATCTTACTCTTGCTTAGCTGATTTCATTGATTCTAGTTGCTTTTTTTTTTTTTTTTTTTTTGGTACCGGGGATCGAACTCACAACCTCACGCTTGCTGGGCAGGTGCTTAAGCCACTGAGCTAAATGCCCGGCCCGATTCTAGTTGCTTTTAGGGAAAAACTAAAATCACTTCATGTGGCTAGTGGGCAGTGTTCTGTGTAAAACACAACTTCTCAGCTACTTGGCTTTTCTCTCCAAAAGAGTGCCTCCAATGCAGGACCCTTTCATCTGCTTCCCACACACTTTTCCTCTTCCCCTGCTTCTTTTCTTTCACTCCCAGCTTCATTGACTGCTTTGGTTTGGTTTAGTTTTACCCCAACTTCAGCAGTAAGAAAATCTTCCCTCCTCCATTAGGTCTTATTCTTCCAGACAGTCTTCTGGCCTCTCCAGTGTTAGTCCGAAGCCTTGGTGTGCCTGTGCATGTGTATGTGCGTATGTGTTTAGCCACAGTGAAATCTCCCCGTGTTGTCACAGACAGTGGTGGCTAGTTTATTTGTGTATTTTACTACTGAATACTCTTTACAGTATGAATCTATTATCTGTGTTTAAACTTGATCTTTAGGTATGGAGATTTTGGGCTGGGGATTTAGCTCAGTGGCATAAGCGCCTGCTTGGCAAGTGCAAGGTCATGAGTTGGAACACCAGTACCCACTCCCCCAAAACAGGAATGGAGATTTATGTTGGTTAACCATCTTGGTACTTCTGCCAACAATGCTACAGTTAAATAGACTTCTATAGATTTCTTTGTAGTATCAAGGTCTTTGTTTGCTTTTTAAGTAAATTTAAGGCAAGTTAAGATTATATATAAAGACATGATGCCAGTTGCCCTCTCGGAAGACTATGGGTATCCAGTCTCACACAGGTCTTTGTAGGGGACTAGAAGGTGCATGGATGGCTTGGGGCACATTTTCTTCCTCTGGGAGTCTGTCTCTCCTTAAAGAACTGTAACATGCAGGACCCAGCACTTTTCCTGTATCTTCCTCTCCCCAGATCTGACTATGTAGAAATTAGGGTTCTTTTCCTCTTGATACTTAGAACCCTGTGATTTGAAAATGCAATTTGACCTTGAAAGCAATCAGTGTTGTTAAAGGAGGAATTAGTTGTCCTTTTCTGGCTATAATAATGTTCTGTGTCTCAGGATATCAGGATAGCTAGGACATTCACCCGTAATCCTTATAAAATCTACCACACAATTTCTCCCACCTCGTTGATATTCTTCATGTACTCAGCAAGCCCTGACCTCAGTGTCAAAGGCAAAACCTGTTTTGTTCTTTCAAGACAGTCCATTATGACTGAACGGTACATCTCATAACAGGATTTGGAGGATGATAAGGAATGGAATGTTAAGCAATTGTTGTCCCAGCTTCTTTTCTTTTACAGAAAAAAAAAGAAAATCTCCCCATGATTGTGGTAATATTCTTCACTTTCCCCAGTGAAGTGCTATTCTTTGCTGGTTATCAAAATAAACCTGTGCACAGTGGTTTAATAGATGGCCTTCCAAGGAGTGCAAGGAGGGGGGCATTGGGATTCCGCTGAATGAGGAATACAGTCAGTGCCTCATTAGCTGTTAGTGCCTAGTGGAGGGAATGGTAGTTGATTTTTTTTTCCCTTATTCTATTTTATTTATTTTTTTGTCTTTTGGAGACAGGGTTTAAACATGTAGTTCAAACTGGCCTTGAACTCACTTTGGAGCCCAGGTTGGGCTCAGACTCAAAGTGATCCTCTTGCTTCAGCCTCCTGAGTACTGGGGTTACAGGTGTGCACCACCACACCCAGCTTTTTTCTTTTAGTTTGTATTGTATTTATTTTAAGATGTGCCTGTAAGTCCCCCTCCCCAAGTGTTCAGGAGTCGCCTGGTTGGTGATTCATGCATGAATTCTGTGCTTCAAATACTGCTGATGTTCGTGTTTGTTTTCGGAATCATCGATTGCCCTAACTCCTTTGCAGCAAATTACCCACACTATATTTGTACTGAGAGGCCAAAGACTAATTCCTTCAGGAACTGGGGAAGTCTACAAGCCACCCCCTTGTGTCCTGTTCTTTTATGCCTCTCGCCAGCTGGCAGCCTCACCCTCCCACGACCTCTCATGAGTCCTGCCTCCTTAGAGGCTATGATTGCGTCTGGCCTCTTTGGTTCCCCGTGTGCCGGCCTTTTGCTTTTTCTGGGAAGAGGTTCATGGAGGGGAAGAACTGCCTGGTTGTCTGGGTTCTTTGGGGGCAGAGGGTGTTTTTGTTGGTACTCACAGGAACCACTCTGCAATAGATGGAGAAACCAGAAATGAGACAGTTGTCCTATCAGCACCTCTTTCCAGAAACCAAGACTAGACAGAGTCCTTGGGAAAGAGATATCTTTGAGAGGCAGAACGAGAATAATTCTGCATGGGAACTGAGACAGAGAGAGACGGATAGGAGCAGTATGTCCTGATGACTCAGTTTTTTTAAATGCTTGCTTTCTGGGTTCATGTAATTGCCAAGAAGTTTACAGGAACTTAGTATTTATTGCACACAGCACAGCAGACTTCTAGGTTGTAGTCCCTATTCCTGCACTCCCCTCCGGCCTCGGGTAGGATATTTAACACTTTGCTGTTTCACTTTCCTCAAAAAGATAGACATGATTTGAATTGGTGTCTGCCCCATATGGCCCTGGTGGTGGTGCTTTAATTAACATAGGGTTTCCTGATCTCAGCATTACTAACATTTAGGGCCAGATAATTCTTTAATTGTGGAAGACTGTAGCCTCCCTCTTTGGTCTCTATCATGGTTTCCAGTTGTACAACCAGAAATGCCTCTAAACATTGCCTGTGTTTCCTGGAGGGCAAAATTGCTTCTACTTAAGAGCCACCGCTTTAATATAGGTGAAGCCCTGAGTTTAAAACCTAACATAGAAATGTTTGGTAATGTCTGACACATTGTGGGTATCTGCTAAACACCAAAGTGAATGGCCGAATGTGTCAGTATGTCTGCTGCCAGAGTGCCAGGGCCACTGCTGCCACCTCCTCCTCAGCCGTCCATTGTGGAGAGGACCCTTGGGGATTCTTGTGGTACAGCACTAACTGAATTTCTTGGGCAACTACCAAGGGACCCCCTTTCCCTACCAGGAGCTCACTGCTCAGGCACAGCACCAGGTCCCTGCAAAAGCCACAGTGGCTGTCGCTCCCTGTTGGTTCTCTCTTGCTTCAGTATGTCTCAAATAAGAATGGTTTATAAACTTAAAGAGTCCTGCTTTCCTTTCTTGTCCATCCTTCCTTCCTTTCCTTGCTCTCGCTTCCCTCTCCTTCCCTCTCCACTCCTTTCCTTGTTTTTTTCTTTTCTTCCTTTTTTCTTTTCTTCCTCCTCCTTCTCCTGCTTCTCTTCCTCCTCCTCCTCCTCCTTCTTCTCCTTCTCCTTCTTCTTCATCGCTGTCTTCTTCCTTTTCCTCTTCCTCTTCCTTCCCCTTTTACCCCAACTCCAGCATCCCCAGTCTTTTTAAAATTTTTTAAAGACAGGGTCTCTCTATGTAGTTCCCTGTGTAGCTCAGGCTGGCCTTGAACTCACAGCCATCCTCCTGCCTCCGCCTCCTGAGTACCTCAAGCATGTTGCCTCAAACTTCAGAGCAACCTGCATTTTCCCAACTTCTGTGACAGTATCCTTAACTTTATCTCTTTATATTGCTGAGAACAACCAGCAGTCTCACATGATAACATTATTACCAAGAAGCTTTTTTGTTCAATAATCACCATTTCACCTTTGCAGCAGCATGTCTGAGTGATTATTTAACTGTTTTACTGCATTTTGCTTATTATAAAAATGAGTACACAGCATGTAGTGCTGTCCTGATGCTGGCGATAAAAAGCAAATGTCTCAAACTTTATATGATGGAGTTGTATCACAACAGTGCTTGGGCAAATCTTACCATCCACTAACAAGAAAGAGAAGAGTAGTGTGACTAATCCTAGCATGTCATTCAGTGCATATGAATGCGCTTGAATTATCCTTGAAATATGAGGTGTGATTCGACCAACAGGTAAGGTGCACGAAGGCAGAGTTTCAGTCTCTCTTCCATCTTCACCTTGACCACAGTAAGTGCAGTGCTAAGGAGTATTGGGAGCTTTCCCTTTATTTGGTCTTAGTTCTTGCAGATTTCTCTTTAAGTATGTGCATCATGTTTTTCTGTGATGCTGCTATGTAATTATGTGAGTTTTTGTGTTCCTATACTTAAGGCCCCTAAACACAAACTGTCTTATCTCCCCCAAGTAGAAGGCAGGCATCAGTTCTAACACCAGTGACACAACTGAGAGGTCACTGGTTGGCCTTTGTGTAAGAAGTTTTCAAGGATGATTTTAACTCACTATAAACACTAACCAGGGGGCTGGGGAGTTAGCTCAGTGGCATAAGCGCCTGCCTTGCAAGCGCGTGGTCATGAGTTTGAGCCCCGGTACTGACCAATTAAAAAACAAAACAAAACACTAACCAGCTGAATCCTCTCTTAAAAATGGAATCGACAGTAAAAATAGAGATGTAAACCATTATGGATGCTGAGGTGTGACCTCAGTTGTATGTTAGCTGGGCTTTCACTGTCAAGGGATTCTTATGTTTTACCTTCAAAGTACTAGAAATGTATCCCCAAAGACAGGCTTAAGGGTGAGCTCCAAATAGAAAGGTTGTAATTTGAAGTGGATAATCCATGAGCCCTTGACTTTCTCACACAGTTTCATGTAGAAAATTGGAGGACTGACTATGGTAGGTTCTAGGAAAATATTTGTTGATAGATTAATCTCAGATTATAGTATAATGTAAGAAATGAAAGTCTTCCCTGGAATAGAGTTTGATTTTTCTTGATCCTTGATTCTACACAGCCAATGTTTCATGCATTTCTCTGGTTGGTCAGTTTTCTGATCTGCCTTAAATATGCATGATAAAGGGTGGAAATATTATCACTTTCTCAGTCACTGCACTCTGATTTGTAAGTGTCCCAAAATCTAGACCCATTTAGAGAAAGGCCACCATCCTGATGATAATAGATTCCACCAAGAAGAGTGACAGTGTCCTTCTCTAGCCCAGCATGCTTGTTTTTGTTGTGTGGTTACATAGGCGGGCTGCCAGAAGACAGGGGTACAAATTAATTAACTGTTTGCAGAGATATGGCCATGTCATTCCTGATAAACACGTACATAAATATGGTAGTGTGTTGACTTGTTTTTCTGCAACAAGGGAGGACAGAAATATTTTCACCAAAATAAAAGAGTCCAAAAGCTAAGTAGTGGGAGGGATAGTGTCTGTTAGTTCCATGTATCAGCACATAAAGTTCTTTTTGCCAGTTGCTTTTAGGTACTTCCTGCTGTGTTGAATACATGTATGGGGGGGGTGTGAGTTGCTATATTAATTTTTCTTAAAAATACTTGAATACTTTGTACCTCAGTTGAACATACTTAGATCCCACTCCTACCCCCTGCTAAAATTGTCCGGTCCAAATTTTTTTTACGTACCATATTTTAGAGTGGGTAGGATTTATTAGGGTAGGGTTGAAGTTCAGGTGGGACACTGTATAAAATAACTTATTTGAATAGTTTTGCATAGACAAGTATCTTTTATTAGTACATATTTGCAGTACATAATAATTGTATTCATCAAGGAATTGATAATGTACATAACACATCTTCATTTGCTGTCTTCTTAACCTCCTCTCCTTCCCAACTGCATTTTTTTCCTACCTGTCCTCCCTCCATCTCTCCTTTCCCTATTATCTTTTATTTTCCTCTTTGTTTACATTTTGGGTTTCTCATAAGAGAAACCACGCGATATCTAAGCTGCGTGTCTAATTTATTTTGTAATTTGTAATAGACTCCAGTGCATGGCCTCCTACCTTACAGGAAACATTTTAGTAATGTAAGAAGAAGTGTTCATTCTTTAGGACTTGAGTCCTGTGTTTCTTGCTTGCTTGTCACTTGGAGCTGGGACTCAGTGGAGGAAGAAATCAAGCCAGTGACCAGTGACATATTTTAGCTACATGCTGGTTAGGAACTAGCAGCTGTAGTCAGCTAGGTTTAACCTTTAACATTGGCCCCACCTCTTGCCACCTGTGTGATCCTGAGCAAGTGACTTGATCTTAGCGTGCCTGTTTCCTCATGCGTAAACTGGGGTTAAGAAGTGTACCTGTACCACAGGGTTGTAAGGATTGCGCAACGTAAATCTTGTAAAGCACTCAGCCGCCTGTCTGGCCCATTAAGCACTCAATAAATGTTTGACACCGCGGCTGTTGTTATTATATTGTGTTTTAAACATTTGCCTGACCTTTTCCTTTAGAAGCACTCAAAACAAAACAAATCTGGGGAGAAAAAGGTGTTTAACTTGAGGCACCCGTTGGGCTTGTGGCTGCTCAGGGTGTTATCTGCCAGCCACATCTGTTTGCATATGGTTGTGGTAAGCAAGCTTTGAGTACCTTGTTCAGGTATGTTGACCAGTTTACTCTGGAAGGACAAAGAGTGAAACTGAACCCTGAAGAAATAACACTGTGATAAGAGAATGCGTAAAACTTTCTTATGAAAGAATCGTCCCCCACTAGGTCTTCTAGGGTTTGGTTTTGTTTTATTTGACAGTATTGGTCATTTAACGTAGGGCCTTCTTACTGATACATCCTCAGACCTTTTAAAACAGTTTTTTGGGACAATTGCTAAGTTGCTAAATTGCCACGGCTGGGCTTGATCTCAATCAAAAGCTCCTGCATCAGCTTCCCAGAGTCCTGGGATTGTAGGTGTTCATCACTGTGTTGATGGCCAGCCTTCCAGTTCTTGAAAAAGAAATTAGGTTGAGAACTAACAGTCAAAACAACTTGGAGTTTATATATTTCCTAGTGGTAATAAACAGCACCTAATCTGTTTCAACAGGAAAAAGATAAAAAAAATACTTTGTAGTATTAAGAGAGATGAAGATTAGAATTAGTTAACCAACAGTTTACATTTCCTTTACCCCGTTTGGTGTTCTCTCACAAATTCCTTCCCCTTCCAGACCAGAGAAAGTAGCTGTACAAATGGGCTTCATGCATAAAACAAGAAAATGAATACAGAACTAAAATATTTTGGTTCAATATTCAGAGAAGTCAGCATTAAACTAAAAGAACAATAGATGGTTCAAGGACCTAGACTGGCCTTTTCCCAGCCGTCTCCCTCTGGGTCTGATCAAGTGCTATAACTGTGAGCCACTCAAGTATTCATGGAATGGGAGGGGGAGTGAAGGAATCTGATTGATTTGAGTTGTTTTCACAAGCATCAATGAGAACATTAAATTGACATATGTGTATGAGTGCAACACAGTTTTTTAGGCTCAGGGAAGATTTATCTTTATTTTCATTGTAACTTCTATTTAAATCAAGCTGCCTCTGGGGAAAGCTAATTCACTTGAGTGTAAGCAATGAGTAGTTCCAGACATTTATGCACAGTTTCCATTATTCTAGGGACTATATTCCTTTATTTATTTATTTTTTTATTTTATTTTTTTTATCGGTACCAGGGATCGAACTCACGACTGCCTGCTTGCAAGGCAGGCACTTATGCCGCTGAGCTAAATCCCCAGCCCCGGGACTATATTCCTAATTCCTGGTTGGTACTGAGTTATTGGCACTCAGGGTATATGACTTACTTTCAAATCCTGATTTGTTTGTTGTGTGGAAGGGATTAAGTTTTAGAACTTAACTTACAAGACATTTGCTTAAAATGAGGGGAAAATCTTGATGATGCTGTCTCCTTTGGTGTCTCCTTGAATGTCTCCCCCTGTGTCCCGAACATATCCTTTTCATTCTCAGACCTGGCATTCTTCCAGGATGTTTTCTCAGAAACTGGCACCACCCATACAGCCTGTTTTGCAGGAAGGGAAAGATGGTATCATTCTCCTCACTACTCAACACCCTCGTATCCAGGTCATGACCAAGTCCTGTCAACTCTTCCTCCTAGATGTCTCTGAATTCCTCTTAGGCTATCTCAGTAGCATCCTCAAGTCCAGGCTCCGCCAGGTCTCTCACCTGTACTCCTGCAGACACCTCCCGAAAGGCCTCCCCATTTCCACTTGAGCCATGCATCTCCTTCTCCATCCACTCTGCAGACTAAGCAGCAATAGAAAAATAGTAAACAATCTGATATTACCTGCCTTTGAAATGCGCCTGCTCAGCGCTTCTAAAGACCTGTGCCAGTCTGCCATTCCATTAAAGCAGTGAAAACACTGAGAAGAATTGTCAAAATCAGTGTGTTCAGAATGCTGAAAATCCACCAAAGATCTGCAAGATCTAGTACACATTTATTTAAGAAAAATAGCAAGCAAATAGAAAGCTCTGTAGTGTTTGAATTGACCCTGTTTCAGTCTTCATTCTCCAGTCCACAGTAATTTTGAAAACTAACAACCTCACAACCATGGTAACTAAAAACCAGCAGACCAGCAGCTACCAGGAACAACAGAATGGGTTGGGCGCCCTTGCCATCAAAGCTTTGTCCTCGGAGAGCTGTCACTGTTGGAACTATCCTGTAGTCCTCAGAAAGCTCCATCCTGAGGACTTACCTGTACGAGTGCTAGCTTGGGGCTTATTCTGGGGGTACAAATACCCCAAGGATATTTGTACAAACAAACAAATAGTAGCACTTGTTTAACATTGTAGCTACCTGAACTAGTAGTACCAGTTGAAGCCAATAGGAGGACTGACCAAAAAAATTAAATAAAAACACTGGGGACTCAGATGTCATTTGGGGCTCTAATGAGTTCCAGCACATTCTTGGGAGTCTAGAAGGTCACACACATGCTTAGGACTGTACATATGCCAAGAAAGACCTCAGAGGCCCTGTCTCTCACTTTGGGCTGACTTTGAGCTGCTGTGCAAGCAGGAAGGGAAGGCTAAGGCACACTCATAAACTGCCCCTCAGAAAAGGCTGGGAGACTTCAGAGTTACCATATTTAAAGAAATCTGTTGAGCAGTCAGCCTTTTCACTCTCCTAAGGAGGGACTTGGCTGGCCACACATGAAAAAGGGTACAGACTTTATACAACGAGTTCAGACAACGTCACTACACAAGAGTAAGTGGGTCTGATTTACAGTCTTGCCATGTCATACTATTCAAGTTGTCCAGCTTTCAACAAAAAACAAGCAAAGTATGTTGTACCACAAGGAGAGGACAAGATACGCAAAATGGAGTAAACAATCTTCCATATGTCATTGAAATTAAGGATTTTTAAAAAGTGGTAAGATTTCAGGTCTAATGAAATCTTATAGCAGTGCTTTTTGAAAGACCCATTATGCAGTCTCCCTTTATTTCTCTTATCCTTACCCTTCCTAGCCCTGGTGACCACTATTTTACCTTCTGCTTTTATGAAATAAGCCTTTTCAGCTTCTGTGTATGAGTGCAAACATGTATTTGTCTCTGCCTGACTTTACTTAATGTAACAATTGGGCACAGTGGTGCATGGCTGTGTAATCCCAGCACTCTTTAAGAGGCTGAGGAAGGGAGATTGTCAGTTCAAGTCCAGCCTGGGCAATTTAGCAACATAGTGAGTGAGACCCTGTCTCAAAATTTTAAGTTTTTTAGGTTCCGTATGAATTTTAGGGTTCTTCTCTCTAGTTCTGTGAGGAATGTTGGTATTTTAACTGGGACTGCATTCAGTCTTTATCAGTTTCGGGAGTATGGCCATTTTGACTATGTTTATTTTTCCTGTCAAGGATTAGAGATGAAAAGAGGCAGAATAGCAAGAGGAATCCTGGGTAACAAGAACAAAGCAAGAGACATCACAATTTTGGACTTAAAGTTATATTACAATGCTACCTAACAAAAATAGCATCGTACTGGCATAAAAACAGATACGAGGATCGGTGACATGGAAGAGAGGATGTAGAAATAACACAAGCAATTCAGCTATCCAGTTTTTGACAGAGGGACCAAAAACATTCACTGGAAGAAAACATAGCCTCTTCAGTAAATAGTGCTGGGAAAGCTGACCACACTCATGCAAAAGATTGAATCTAGATCCATATCTCTTACTGTGTACTAAGGTTAAGTTTTAAACTTTTTCTTTTTTTTGGAATTAGGGATCGAACTCATGACCTCGCGCTTGCCAGGCAGGCATCTAACACCACTGAGCTAAATCCTTGGCCCTCATGTACTAAAGTTAAAATGGATCAAAGATCTGAATGTTAAAACAGAAACAATCTGCTGAAAGATAAAATAGATAAAACTCTTGAAGACAGGTTTAGGCAAGGACTTTCTGAACAGAACCTCAGTTGTGTAAGAAATAGTACCAAAAATCAACAAAACTGAATCAAATTAAAAATGTGCACAATACAGGAATCAGCCAACAGAATGAGACAACCTATGAAGTGGTCGGGAACTTTTTTTTTTTTTTTTTGCCAGCTATTCATTAGAAGACAAACATCTATAGTATATAAAGGACTCACAAAACTTAGATGCCCCTAAATTTAAAGTCCCAATCAAAAAAGAATGTGCAAGCAAAATGAATAAACACTTCTGAGAAGTACAAATGGCCAGATGTTGATTAAAAAATGATCAACATTTCTGGTCATTAGAGAAATGCAAATTAAAAAAACACTGAGATTCTGTCTTATACCCCCAAAAGTAATTATCATCAAGAAACCTTAATAATAGCAAATGGTAGCAAGGATGTGGGGAAAAGGAACCCTTCTGCGTTATTGGTAGGACCATAAACTATTACAACCATTGTGGAAATCAGCATAGAGATTTCTCAAAAAACTAAAGCTAGAAACTCCATTCCTAAAAGTTTACAGACATCATACCACAGTGATATATACATACTCATATTTATAGCAGCATAATTCATATCAGCTGAATCTTGGAACCAACCTACATGTCTATTAGCAGGTGAATGGATAAAGAAAATGTGGTATTTATACACAATAGAGTATTGCTCTGCCATAAAGTCATTTGTAGGAAAATGGATGCACCTTGAGACCATAATGTTAAGTGAAATAAAAAAGACATACAAGTCATTTTTTCTTACGTGAGAAGACCAAACTGTAAAGAGCAAAACAAAAGATAATAGGAAATAGGGAGATAGAACTTTTGCAAATGGGAAGGAACCAAGAGATGGAGGGAGAAGGAAGGAAGGGGTAAGGGGAGGAAAGAATTAGGATGTGTTGTGTACATGTGCCAACTTTACTTGAAAAATGTTACTGCATACTGTGAACACGCAGTAATAAAACAACTGGGCTGGGAACGTAGTTCAGTAGAAAGCCCTGGGTTCAATTTCCCAAAATCAAAAGAAAAAAAAAAAACCCTCCAACTGCACCCATGTGGTTGGAATGCAGGTGCCTTGCTCCCCTGGCTCTGCTGCTGTGAGGGGTTGTAGTCTGCAGGTCACCGTCAGGTGTCTCCTGGTCGAGCTGGTTTCCTTCCCTTTCAGTGCAAGCCCAGCAGTCGATAGCTGGATCTATGATAGTGCTGGTTTTCACCTTTGAGGAACTTCCATTCTTGCTTTCCGTAATGACTGTACTAATTTTCAATCCCACCAGCAGAGTGCAACATGTTGTTCCCCTTTCTTTGTCTCCTTGCCCTGTTGTTTGCTTCACTGCAGAAAGCCTGTTAGTTTGCTATCATCCCATTTGTCTGTTCTGACTTCTTATTCCTGTGGTTGGGGGCCTTTGCCCAAAACAATATTCACTGTACAGTGATACCTTGGTTCACGAATTTAATTCTTTTCTGTGATTCTGGTTGCAAACCAAATTGGACAGGAACCAAATCAAATTTCCCCATAAGGCCCACCTTGAATCTAACCACTGAACTTGATTCGCTTCTCTCATCCAATTCAGTTTGTGACCAGAGTTGTGGAAAGAATTAAGTTCATAAACTGAGGTACTATTGTGAAGTATTTCTCTTAGATTTTTTTCTGGTAGCTTCACAGTTTCAGGTCTTACGTAAATTAGCTTGTTTTCAATTCAGACTTGGTTATTTGAGGTTAAAGCATTCATTGTAACCTGCAGAACAACCACTGAGAAAATAATAAAAATAAAAAAACAAACTAAAATGGTGTACTAGAAAAATAAAATTTGATACAAAGGAAGGTAATAATAGGAAAAAGGAACAGAAAAAGACATAATGCACACAGAAAACAAATAGCAAACTGCAGACAGAAATCCTACTTTATAAATTATTTATTACCTTAAGTGGAACTGGGTGTGGTGCATACGCCTGTAACACCAGCACTTGGGAGGCTGAGACAGGAGGATCACCACAAGTTCAAGGCCAGCCTATGCTCCATAGCAAGACCCTGTCTCAAAAAAAGAAAAAAAAAAAAAAACCGAAGTGGTCACATCATCCCTGACCTTGCAGAAATCAAAAAAGTTATCTTGGAGTTCTGTGAACACTGTTTTGCTATCATAGCAGATAACCTAAATAAGATGAGTAAATTACCAGAATCATAACAAGGAATTTGAATTAGTGACTTTAAACCCTCTCATCTGGAAAATCCTAGCCCAAAATGACTTTACCTCTAAGTTCTTAAAACTGTATAACAATTTGGTACCAACTAATCCTCCATGAACTGTTTGGAAAAATAGGAAAGAACGTTTCTCAACTGATTCCATGGGTCCAGTTGTCTTGATGTCAAAACTAGATGAAGACACTGCAAAAACTGAAAACCAAGGAACCAGTATCTGTTCTGTATTAGTCTGGCTTCCCATTACTGAGACACAATCCCCGAGACCAAGACAAAGGAGGAGAGGTTTGATTTGCTTATGGTTTCTGGGGTTCAGGCCATGGTCAGCTGGTTTCAAGATAGAGGCATGGTAGCCAGGAAACAGTGCAGGGGAACAGTACCAAGGGGAGGAGACAAGAGACTCTCCATACCCATCCACTCATTCCCAGGGCAATATCCATAACAAACCACCTGGCCATGCTGTTTACTAATCTTCTAGACACTTCTTAATCCAACAAAGGTGATTAATCAGGACTAATGGTCACGCTTGAATTCAGGCACACAAGTCTTCAGCAGAATACGAGCAAGCCAAATCCAGCAACATATACAAAGGATTATGTGCCATAACTTAATGGGATTCATCTCAGAATGCAAAACTGGTTTACCATTGAAACACAGTAGGTACTCCAAATATCTTTGATAGATGGATAAATTGGAAAAAGTATACATTATTGTGGTAATGAATAATTTCTCCAAATTAATAATACTAATTTAAGTTCAAGTTGAATGAGGCTTATTTATTTATTTATTTATTTACTTTTATTTTTATCAGTACCAGGGATCGAACTCACGATTGCGCGCTTGCAAGGCAGGCGCTTAGGCCGCTGAGCTAAATCCCCAGCTACAGAGCTCTGTTTTTAATGCTTCTCAGTTGTCTGTGTAAATCCCTGGAGTGCTATTAAAATGCAGGTTTTGACTTGGTAGGTCTGGATTGGACCTACCAGGTGCTGGGGGGCTGGCCAGTTCCAGGTGACTTTGGAGCTCCAGGCCCAGGAGCTGTACTGCAGGCAGCAAGGCTTATTCTGAAGTGAATGTAAAACTAAGTGTGCCTTTTTTTTTATTGTGACTCTTTTAAGATAGAAGCAGCTAAAGAGCATTTCCTTCTGACTCAGGAACCTGAGCCAAACCCAAAGCACTCACTGTACATTTTATTAGCTTGTCCCTGAGCTTTCTGGGGCATGTTTCCAGTAGGAATGTTCATAGATTATACTAAGTGAGCTAATTACATCTTAGGACACCCCTTTACGGTACTTTTGAAAGATACAGATCTCTCATTCACTGCCTTCATCACAGACACAAGGCTGCTGAATTATGCTTGGCTCTGTCCGAAAGCAGACACCCTTACATGCTCTGTCAAGTGAAGGTTACCAGCTCATATCTCCTTTCCTGTGTTTATTGCTGGTGTATGAAAGGACATTTGACCCCCCAGGGAGACAACAGGGTCTCTCTGTTGCTCAGGCTGTCCTCAGACTCCATGGCTCGAGTGATCATCAGCTTCCTAAGCGGCTGCAAATACAAGCTTGCACCAGTGCACCTGGCCAAGACAGTTTCATGTTGGTCTTATTATACACTGTGATCTTGCTGTACTCAAGTGCCAGGAGAATTTTTCGTAGATTCCTTAGGGACTTTCTCACAGAAATCGTGATGTCACCTGGAAAAAGACACAAGTTTATTTCCTCTTTCAGCTGGTATTCCTTTTATTTCTTTGGTTTGTTTGTCTCCATCTGTTTGTTTGAGTTAGGGCCTCACTGTGCAACCCAAGTTGACCTTGAACTTGTGGCAGTCCTTCTGCCTCAGTCTTCCAAATGTGTGGATGACAAGCATATGCCACCACATATTCCATTACTATGTATGCTCCGTAGCTGTGTTAAGAGTGGATAATCTTGTCTCGGCGCTGATCTTAGAAGAAAAGGCATTTCTCTGCCGTGAAGTATGCTAGCTACAGGTATTCTTATAAATACCAGATTGGCGTTCTCTGTCTAGTTGTCTCCTTCCTTCCTTCCTACCTACCTACCTACCTACCTACCTACCTACCTACCTTCATCTCTCCTGTCCCTTTCCTTTTCCCTCCTGTCTCTCCTTCCTCCCACCTTCCCTCCCTTCTTCTGTCATGAGTGGTTACTGAATTTCATCACTTTTCTACATCCATTGATATATATGGCTTCTCTTTTGTAGCCTGTAAATATCATGTATTGCGTTGTTTAGTTTTAAAATACTGAATTGCCTTCCTTGTATCCTTGGACTAAACACAGCCTTGATGAAATGTGACAATTTTATTGATTTTTATTTTCAAAGAACTAGCTTTTTTGTTTCACTGATTTTCCTTTGAGTTTTTTTTTTTTTTAATTTCTGCACTGAGATTGTTTTTTTCCTTCTGCTTGCTAGGGATATAATTTGTTCTGAAATTATAAAATTAGGTTACTACTTTGAAACTTTTCCTCTTTAATATAAGTTTGTAGTGCTACAAATTTCCCTCTCAGCCCTGCTTTTGCTACATCCTACAAAAACAATTTTTTAGGGCATGTACTGCTGAAGCAAGTACTTTTAGAAATTTTTATGTGTTATATTTTTATTTTCATTCAGTTTCTCTTTTGACTTTCTGCTTGACTAATGTTTATTTGAAGTTCGTTGTTTAGTTTATAAGTGTTCATAGATTGTTTTTTCTGTTAACTTTTTACTACCGATTTATAGTTTGATTCATTCATGGTTATGGAATATACCTAATATAATTTTAGTTATATTAAATTTAATATGCTTTATTGAAGATTAATAATTTATTTTATGAAAAAAATTGAAGACAAAATAGAATAACAATAGTTAATACATTGGATATTGTCAACTTCAAAGTACTCAGTGCGCAAGATATGGGCATAAAAAATTCTCCAAACGATAGCACAAACCTTTCTTTTTAGTGAACTAAAAGAAACTAGTAGTATAAACTATCTTGTATTTTTTTCCTTTTCCCTTCAATCCTTTCCCCTTTATCCCACCCTAGTTCCTGTTTCTTTTGACCAATTAGAAGATGAATCATTTAAAAACATCAGGATCGATGAAAAACCAGTGCCACTCTGCTCTTAATGTTGTTCCTAGTTGGGGGAAACAGGGTTTCTGTGTCCTTATCACATTGTAGAAGATACCTGGTAGACTAGCACTAGCTGCCTTTTGAGCAAAAGAAGGACTGGTATTTTTAACTGAGTTATAAAATTGTATCAGTGACCACAATAATAGTGATGATAACAATAAGCGCCATTCTTCGTTGCACTGTGATGTTCTCTCTGCTCACTGTGTTTAGACAGGTACAGAGCTAAGCATGCTGTATGAATTGTCTCAGTGCCGCAGTCAGCTGAGGTCCCATCATTCTCATGATTTCTCACCTGCAGACATTGTGTCGCTAGAGGTGAGAGCCAGGTGACTGCGTCCTTAGAGTGTGCACCCTGCCACAGGCCGCACACACTGTCGGGTGAGTGGCAGTAATGCCAATGAGATTCCATGAGGATTTGAGCGGCCACTTCCAGATTAGGGCCCTTGGTGCTGAAGGCTGAGCTTTGACTTGAGAGGTGAGAATTTGTGGACAGTGTTTTGAGGAGTAGCATAAGAGACACTTGAGACAGCCTGATGTGTGCATTGTCCTGTTGGTCACTGTCATAGCTCTGCACGCAGCGTACCTTCCCCCAGGTCACACTCCTTGTGAGTGATGGGCTTGGAATTCAGACTGAGGCAGTCTGATTCCAGAGGCTGTTCTCGAGGTCCTCCTGTGGAGACCCTGCTGCATACCAGGTGTCTGCTGGGCAGTGGCCTGCTTCCTGGAGTGGACATCATAGTGAAGGAGAGAGCCAGTGAACAGTGGAGAGGACAGGGCCACCCTTTAACTGGGGATTGGGAAATGTTTCCTGAAGGAAATCACACCAAGGCCTGGAGCTGGCCAGGCAGAGCCTTCTGTGCAGAGCAGGCAGAACTAGCCAAGGCCTAAAAGTAAGGTTGGTGCCACTGTCAGGTCCGAATCCCTGAGTGAAGACTGGAAGAGCACTGTGTCTTGGGATTGCAGGTGTCAAACGGATCCTTCTCAGCCCTGCTTTTCATGCTGACTACACTGAGAGCCGCGGGGGTGTATGTGTTCACTGGACCACGTTTAACTGGACCATTTGTGATTTTTTTTTTTTTTAATCGGTACCAGGGATCGAACTCACGACTGCCTGCTTGCAAGGCAGGCGCTTATGCCGCTGAGCTAAATCCCCAGCCCCTCCGTTTGTGATTTTAAACCATCACTTGCTGCTGAAGAGAGGGAGGAGCAGAATAAGGGTTGGGGAGTGGGCAGAGGCTAAGGAAGCACAGCCACTTTCAGCTCAGAGATGAAGGATGATGAGGGGAAGACAATAAAAAGGTCACACTTCCAGAGTACGTCTGTGTCCAGCGCTCCTGAGCTTTCTGCGCGTGTTCTGGTAGTCTTCCCAGGGACCTCTGAGGTCGGCGCTCTGACTTTGCCCTGTGTGGAGGAGATGTTGGGACAGCGCAGTAGAGGTAGGGCTGGGCTCTGACATGGCCAGTCTGCCTGCAGAGGCTGTGCCTTTAACATTGCTCTCTTGCCACAGGAAGCGGGGTCCTTCCATTCTGCCCTCCTCCTTTATGCATCATCACAAGCAGAGCTGAGGAGGGAGAAGCTGCAGAGCCCTTTCCAGTCCTTCCTTTGCCTCCAGTCATATCTGTAGGCCCCTCCAGGGTCTGTCTGCAATCCAGTGTTCTTCGTGTTCATTGTACAGGCTTTTCCTGTCTCACCTTGATTTTTGTGTCTGCCTTTGGGGACCATCCTGTGCCCCGAGTTGATCCTCACTCCCATGACTTCCTTGCATGGGGTCTTCCAGCCTGCAGGGTAGAGTCCCTGGCCCCTGTGCGTGGAGCACTAACTTGTCTTCCTTGCTGCTGCCCTGTGAGCGTTCAGCCCACTTTATATAGTGCTCGGTGATTCTCAGTGTATATATTAAAGTCCTGTGAGGTTCCTGAAAGAGATGGGGCCTTGAAACATTTCTAACCTGTGCGATTTTTGTGATTTTTACATCTTTAACATCTGTTGTTTGCTGTGTGCTCAGCACTGAGTGCTCCCTGTATTTTACAGACAAGGAAATAGGTTCAGAGCAATTAAATAATCTAACTATGCTCACACAGTCTGTGAGAGGAAGAGTAGAGATTTGAATCCAAATAGTCTGGCTACAAAACTAATCTCCACAACTGGACTGGATACACTAGCAAAATATTTCTGCCAGGCGTGATGGTGCACACCTGTAATCCCAGTACTTGAGAGGCTGAGGCAGGAAGCTCACCTTGAGTTCAAGGCAGGTACACATAGTGAGTTTGGGGCCTGCCTGGGCCTCAAATAAGATACTGTTTTAAAAACCAAGATAAATAAATAAATGAATAATAATGTCCCAGTGTGAAGTTTTGAGAATCAGACCTTGAAACATGGAAATTATCCCTGAAACTGTGTGGCATGGGTCTAGGACACTTGAACTTGAGCATCTATGCTCTGAACAGTAGGCGCAATTCCAACAGATGACTGCGTGTCACTGAAAGGCTTAAAGGGATGGTCCTGACCTTCGGACAGGATGGTGTGAGACATAACCTGATATTAGCGTTCAGGCATTGCTGCTCTCTGTCAGCCAGGGTGGGTACACTGCTGGGCACCATCACTAGAGCAGAGACCAGGACAGATGTGAAATGTCGTCCCCCAGGAGGAGATAGCTCACAAAGCTGGGTGTATAGTTAAATGGTGCCGGTGGCACATGGCCAGGTTAGTGCGCTGAGACCACACAAGGGGCTCATGCTCAACCAGGTCTCCCAGGACATGAGTTGAAGCTAAGACTGGATCAGGGAAAGTAGCAAGCCACAGGCAGATCTGCAAGAAGCGAGGTCCTGGCAAGGCCAGGCTGACCTGTAGGCCAGGTCAGGCATCTCAGGTTTTATCCTCAGAGGAAGTAGAAGCTACAGAAAATTTTCCAGATGTCAGTCACTTCACAGAGATGGTGAGAGCTTGCTTCTCAGGGCCTGGGGCTGTGCCAAGCAACATGTTCTCTCCCAAATAAGTTTGTGAAGGTTTTTATTTATTTTCATTTGTAAGTCATTGCATGATGGGATCGAAAATGAATAAGATATGTTAAACGTGTGGACCAGTTTCCCAGAATGAACCTCACTGTTCTGTATCACTAACATGTCATAAAAAGAAGAAAAAGAAATTGAGATACATAGCACACACGCACGCATTCAATAGATATTCTACAAGTCTTTTTTTAAAAAAATCAGTATTTTTAAAAAAAAAAATGAGTATGGGAAGGACAGTAATGAAGGTGTAAGTGGTGTAAGCAGGAACTTCAGCAGAAAGGGCTGTGGGGCTTGATTCTTGGCAAGTAGTAGGAGTTCCAGAAAGAAAAGAAGGCAGGGTTTTCCATGGCACAGAACTCTTCTGACCCAGAGGTAGGTTTGTGGGGCAACAAGGCCAGTTCTGGGAGTGCTGAGACTAGTTGACCCTAGAGTGCATGCTGGGTAGGCCTTGCTTTCAGAGCACCTTAGGGGCCCAGCCCCACCTTGAAGCCAGCAAGGTCTTGAAGTACAAAAGTGGCTTTGTGTTTTACAGGCAGGTTGAACTGGCCACAGGCGAGTGGAAGAGAGTGGAAGAGGAGAAGCTCTGTGGAAGGAGACATGGAAGCAGAGGTCCCCAGACCCTGCTCTTAGGCACTGGTCCTGAGCCTGGCATAGAGGAGGCTGATTCAGGAGAACACTGGAAGTTGCTGGGTGTATGAGTCCAGCAGACCTGGATTCAGGTCTTGGCAGTTCTTATACTACTTCATGAAAGTAGCCTGTGTGCATTAGCTTTCTGGCCAGCGCCATGCAGTGCATGATGTCACAGGTCACGGAAGACTGTTGAGTAAGCCTTCAGAGGGCTACCTCCCCTTCCGAGACTGCATTTTTCTACCCTGAGGAGTACCCAGTGAAGAACACACTGTGATCACCAGCATTTGACACATGAGGAAACAGGTTCAGGGAGGTTACAGAACTTTCCCAAGGTCACAGCTGTCTTGCATCAGAGTAAGAGTGGCCCACTCTTGAGCCAATCTACTTTAAAATCCCAGTGGTACACAGCTGCCGGCTGGGGAGGGGTAGTGGGCAGCCCATTGAAGAGAGGATGCTGAGCTGAGACCTGATATGTGATGAGGTGCCAGGCATCTCAAAAGGCAAAGGCAGAGCCCAGTTGGGAAAGATTCCTGGGTCTGAGGAAAGAGGAGGTATGTGTGCCTAAAGCAAAGTGAACCAAGGAGAAAGGAGTAGAGTAGAGAATTGAGGGAAGAGATGCACTGTTAGGCTATCCCAAGGATTAAGGTTATATTCGCAAATGCGTCTGGGGATTCCCCCAGTGATGGGACCTGCTAGCAGCTTTTAAGTAATCACTCTGGACATCTTGTAGGGGGAATTGCAGACCTCCTAGGAGACTTCTTCCACAGTCCAGGGAGGAGTGCTGGTATCAGGCCCTGTAGTCAGGCTTAGGGCAATGGAGAGAAGCAGACAGGGATTCTAGAGTGACCCCCAGTGAGCCTGGTGATGGCCTGGAGATGATGACGGTCAGAGAGATCAGAGGGCCCGTGAGGGAGGAATAGTATTGTATACTCAGAAAGGGGAGAGCAGGGCAGGTTCAACAGCAGTGATCTTTTGGACACGTGTTGAGTATGCAACACTTTCAGATGGCAGTGTCTGGCAGGCATTTGGAGCTTGGGGGTAGTGTGGAGCTTGGGGGTAGTCTGGGCTGAAGATAGGAATGTAGGAGTCACTGCCATGTGGAAGTCTGGGATGCGTGGGAGAAGAGAGGCACCCAGGATCCTGCAAAAGTTAAATGGTTTGCCGCAACACCCAAGCGCTGGTGTTGGTGAGCCTGGTCTTCAAAATGGATACAGCAACATCACAGTTGACCACATGCAGTCATCACCATTGGAAGTCTGGCTTCCTGCAGGGGGTCTCCTTCCTGGGACTTTGGAGTGTCTGCATATGTGTGCTCATGTGTCCATCTGCTTAAACCCAATCCTTCACAGTATGCTGGCCAGAGGTTACAAAAGCATGTCATGGCTACTCCCTTTTAGGAGCTAAGACTGGCCCAACTCCTGAGAAAGTGTTAGGGCTTACACAGTAGTAACAGTCCATTCACCCAAATGAGTTTCCAATCTATCAAATTTAAGTGTAATTTTAAAACTTTATATTATTTTCAAATACATAACTAAGTTACATATTTAAGTTGCATTTTATAAACATTTATGTTTAATAATGACTTTATTATGTTGGCATTATTTCTTATATAAATACAACTTTTTTCTGTATTTGGGTAAGAGTCATATGTTAATCTGTGGGTGGGCTGATTTTGAATTTATGCTCTAAAAATATTCAGAACCATATATACTGCCTCTCACAAATTATCTCATGTCTTTTTGTTGCCACTATATTCTACACCATTCTTGTTGCTAAGGTCTCTGGAATGTCCCACTACAGAAAAAAAGATACAGAACTTTTTTCTTTGTAGAAGACATTTTATTTAAATTATTTTGTATCCTCTAGCTTGCTTCCAAATATGGATATCTGAATGCAAATAATTTAGAAAGCTAAAATTAAAGTTGCTTTACCTTTTTATACCAGAAACTTTTTTTTTTTTTTTGTACCGGGGATCGAACTCATGACCTCGCGCTTGCCAGGCAGGCGCTTAAGCCACTGAGCCAAATCCCTGGCCCTATACCAGAAACTTGATTTCATAGGGAACCATGAACTAGACTTAAGTATACCACATTTCCTTCCACTCTGTGTGTGTGTACACATGTGTACATGTGCTATTTAGGAAGATGCAATGTAGTCATTGGAGATTAAGAACTGAGTGTATAAGTCGCACAAGCCTGAGTCCTGATTGTGCTTTCTCCTCGTTAGGTGCTGTTAGATAAGTTCATTTCTTCAGAAGTAAAACGAGGATTATGTCATAGGGTTATTGTTAGGAATACACAGGGTATGGCTCTGGCCCTGGGAGAGGGAAGAGAGAAGGGAGGTTTGATTGTGGTGAGTGCATGCCATGGACACATTGGAAGCATCACAGTGTATCCTGTTAATTTGTACAATTAATACATGTTAATAAAAATCGGCTCTGAAAGAAAAGAGAAAGAAATGGGACAAACCATATAAAAAGTGCTTAGCACAGGCCTTGGCAAGTTGTATTCTCAGATGTCAGTCGCTTGTGGTTTCATTGTTAGCGTTGTTATCAGTTGCAAGTGACCTGAAGTCATTGAGGAAACTGAAATGTTTATAGAAATATAGATTCCTGGCCCCTTCCAGAACCTCCCTTACCCCCTTAGGTTTACTGTAAGTCTTATAAAAGTATCAGAGGAATCGAACCCGCATAAAAAAAGAGTTTTCTGTGTAAGCATGATGTGGCAAACACAGGCCCTAATTGCTTCGAAGGCTCTGTGCACTTAGATTTAGGAGCAGTAAGCTAGTCCCCACAACTCTCTGGTATTTGACAAAGTGATGTGTTTTAAACAGTCATTCTTGTCATTGAATACTGTAAGAAACTACACAAACCAGCATGTCACAGGGATTAAAACTAAATGAAGAACATGTATTTAAAGCAATTTTAACTACTCTTCAGTTTCTAAAACTAATTTGAATTTATTTCATTAATGAAACTGCTTACTGGGTATTTATAGACATTGCATACTTTACAACTGTAAATTAGAGATGTAATGCCACTTTATGTCTTGGATTTTTCCTTATGAATAGTTTTTAGACATTTCGTACAGAGATATAACAGAGCTTAGTATAAATTACTCTAAGTTTTTATTTTTGAGAATGAAATGTGTCAAAAACCAATCACCATGGAATATGACTTATTTTATACCCTTGCATGGGATATAACCTTTCCCCTTCTCCCACACATACTATATATAACTCAGTGTGGGCATGCTTTCAAGGAAAATAGCACATTGGCTCTTATTATTCGTTAAATAGTTAAGCTTACTTGCAGAAATAAGCAGTTTGCTAGAAGTTCCTTGCATTATCTAATCACTTGGTGCAGTTGGAGGTGTTTAGCACCGATGCCCTCCTCTACTGGAATTGTGGTCTGCATGGACTGTCCAGAGATCTTTCCTCTTTTCTTCAGCAACGACCAGAGTTAACACATCATTATGCATCAGCGTAGAGTCCCAGCTGTTGACCATAGACAAAATACTCCGTCTCGCTGTGAGTCAGTTGCTGCTTCGGCAGAGTGTGGAAGAATGACACCTGTGTAGGCTGAAGTTAGGCGGAAACGAGATAAGAGCACATAGAAACTGCTCAGTGCCGCAGCTACATCTGGAATCATGTCGGTCCTTGTGTCTCTGAGATTTGTAGCTCCCTGCAGTGTGGTGGGACAGAAATTGTTTAGGAAAGGCTGAGCTATCATTTTGTAAGCATTAGATCAGTAAGGTGAGATTTTGGAGATTATCATCACCTGGCATTTTCTTAGGGCTCTTCTCGCTTTTAACCAGGAAGATCACACACGTTGGAGAAAGTGAAGTGAAATCTTTGTGAGAGAAAGCAGAGGCTAATCAGCTGTTTGGGCCTTCCCCCTCCCCGCTTCGTTAAACATGGCACTTGGGCCAGGGATATAGCTTAGCCGCACAGCGCCTGCCTGACTGGCAAGGGCAAGGCCAAGTTCGATTCCTAGTAGCAAAAAAAAAAAAAATAATAATAATAATAATAATAATAATAAATAATAAACATGTGGTCTGCTGAAATGGTTGTTCAATTGAAATGTGCTATTTATTGCAGATATCCAAAATAGTGCATGTAGTATAAAATATTTGTTTAAAATCACTAATTTTGACATGTAAAGTTTAAGCTTTTACCTCCATTCCTAGAGTTTGGATTTTTTTGAGACACTGTCTCACTATGTAGCTCTTGCTGGCCTGGAACTCACTATATTGCCCAGACTGATCTTGAACTCTGCAATCCTCCTGCCTCAGCCTCCTGAGTGCTGGGATTATAGACGTACTACCATCCCCAGCTGTTCCCTTCATTTCATTTATTTACTTTGAGGCAGGGTCTTACTAAATTGTTAAGTGTCCACCCTGGGATCAAACTTACGCTTCTCAGCCTCAGCCCCCAGAGTGCTGGGATTATAGGCCTGCGCCACCATGCTCAGTTCTATATTATTGCTAATAATTGTTTAGGGTGGTTGGACTTTAGTTACTTTCAGTTTTCATGGGTGCACGTAGTTTAGTTTCACTTTTACATTTTAAGTTGATGTCTTATCTGCTGCCACCCTCTGGCAGCCAAAGTGTGATTAATGTGTGAAATGCTGAGTTGGTTCTGAAGTCTCTGTATGGTGGATCGGTATGTAAGCAAAAGAACTGGGGGTTGTGGTGACCTAGAAAAAAGTTTAAAAATAATTTTCTTTGTGGTACATGCTGGTAAAACTGGCAATTTTACTGTGCAGTGACATGTGTGCCCCTCTTCTCAGCTGGCTCATTAGCCCAGGGACCAGATGATGGGAATAGAATGGGAAGTTAAACGGGTACAGCTTTGTGAATTATTACTTTCCCGTAACCTTGCAGAGTTCATGTAAAGTTGTGTTTATTCTTTGTATCTTAATAGATTTGTCTGTGACATGCCAAAATAATTTTTGTCACATTTTATTTTAGAAGTCTTTCTGTTGGCCACCTTTGATTCCCTCCTAATCATATTATGCTACATCAGATGCTTTTGAGCTAGAATGATACTTATCTTTGTGTGCTTTATGAAAAGGTGGCATCTTTAGAAAAGTTACTCCTCCACGTGGGTTCGTCTCGGTCCCCACCAGGTAAATGAGAGATGTTCTGTTTCTTTGTTGCAGACATGCCGATTTTTGGTCTCTGTCCAGCCCATGATGACTTCTATTTGGTGGTGTGTAACGACTGTAATCAGGTTGTCAAACCGCAGGCATTTCAATCACATTATGGTAAGTGCTTAACCATTTAAAAACCATTGATGGAAGGTAAAAAGTAAAGCAGGATTAAACTGAAGGTCATTGATTGCCCAGGGAGGACATAATATCTCCCCTCACAGGAAATAGGCTAATTCATAGAATGGGCTAATACCTGTCAGATGTGGAATATTTTCTAATTTTTCTTGGAAGGTGATTCACATTTTCTGGCTTTTAACCGAAGTTAGGGAAAGCGTGTTTTATAAAATCTCTCTTGAAATTCTCTCAGTGTAGTTACAGGTTTGTTTCCTTCTTAGGTCCCTGATAGTGAATTCAATGGGTTTTAAAAATTATATGCACATTGTAGAGGCATCCTTTATTTTTAAAGTTTCAAGTTGGTTCCTCATTGCTCATCCGAATGCACACCTGCAACACAGTAACAATAGACCCTTCTGGAGTGGGTAGAGAAAGCTTCTCAGGAGGCAGCCTTGGAACTGTGCCCTAAATGAGAAGGGGCGGCCCAGGCAGTGATCTGGAGTCAGGGCTTGCCATGCAGAGGAAGAGCCAGCTCCCAGGCCTGGGAGGCCAGTGCTCCTGGGGCTTAGTAAAGGGAGGCAGGAAGGAGCCGCACTGCCAGGCCAGCGTGAGGGGTGGCATGGAACATTGGAGGGTTTCGTGTAAGGGGGCAACATGGCTCCATCTGGTTGATTTGCTAAGAAGAGAATTGGATACTGAGCAAGCTGAAACATGATATAACTGAACAGATAATGTACTTAAAAAGCAAAAGGAGGAAAAGAAAATGGGCTAAAGGATATAACAGCATGTATGTTTAAGTGTGTGGGATTGATAACCATATTACCAAGTTTTTGTTTAATCGTTGAACAGAACTGTTTACAGCCTCACTGTTCATTTTGTATGCCTTAATTTTGTAACATGAACAACTATTTCTAAGAAGACAATATGTAATTTACTCTTAGTGATTTCTTAATTTTTTTTGAAATTCTGTATTTCTACCTTTTTTCTGTTTTGCTTTTTTTCTCTTTAAATAAAATTTTTAAAAAATTAAAAAAAAAAAAGAAGAGAATTGGAGAGAAGAGGAGAAGTAGTCTAGAGGTAGGAGATGACCAGGAGTGGGGGCCACTGCATAGTGGGAAGATGTATGGGTTTATCTTGGGACTGCTGTTGTCTTAAGAGTGACTGCATCAGAATCAACAGCCCAACATTTACCCTGGGGAATAGGAATACACCTTACTTTTAATCATGAAAAGGTCCTGTGAGCAGCTGCCTCTGGATGTGTCCCTGGGGAAAGCGTCCACCTAAGTACAAGGATGAATAAGTTGCCATCCCTCTGCTTGTGATTGTCAGAGGCTAGCGTTAGGGGTTTCCAAGTAACTATAAGAACTATAGCTTAGGGTTTTTTGTTTCCTTGAGCAAGTTATCCTATCTTAGTTTCCTTTTCTGTGGTGCAAGGATGATGATAACTTCCTAGGTTCCCATTGGGAGTTAACGGGAATAACGTGAGTAAAGCCCTTAGTACAAAGCCCAGCACGTAACAGACATGGCAAATAAGGGGACAGAAGATGGATGAAGCTGTAGCTCTAGATAGGAAGGTGTGTGAAGTCATAAAGTAGTTAGGACCTTAAGAATGAGAAGGCACACAAATTACTTCCTGATGCATCCCTCAGCGGCACAGTCTTAGAGAAAGCAGTCTTCATATTAGCATTTTAACGTTAAAATGAGTTTTAGCTACTTTTCTTCAGTCTTTAACCGCAGACTGTATGTCCATTGTAGAAAATGTAGAGAATATTTGTCTAATGATCTGTAATTCCCTAACATGGGAACCATTTTAATGGAAATACACAAGGCTGCCATATGTGACTGCACAGTTTGTGTGTGCTGAAAAACCGTATTTGGTGGTCCCAGAGTGGCAGCAGGGTGAGGTGATTCTGCTAAGAGGCAAGAAATTCCAGGTTGTCGGAAGCTTGCTGCCCAGAGCCATCTCTGGGCAGAGTACGCTTGGGTGAGCCATGTGCAGAGGCAACCAGGCAACTCCCAGGTCTGGCTGCCCTTCGGAGTCCCCTGCCCTTTGTGTATCCGGGGAGACCTGTGGCCAACTTTGGAAAGCCAGGGTGATGTGACTTAGTAGTACTTCAGAGAATTGATCCGCAGAGCACATTAGAAGGAAGTGTGAGAGGAAACATGAGGTGTTACTTCTTTCTGGACACTGTCTTAGCAGACAGACTCTCTTCGTTGCCTCTTTGCAGAGGACTTGACAGTGTTGACTGCACATTTTTATGGAGGGTTGGAATATCCTGTTTCCTCTCGAGTATCACTATTGAAGTGGGGAAAGTGTCTTAAAATCATGTTTCTATCAGTCCATAGCACAGTGTGACTGACAGCCACTGGGTGAGGGGAAATATTAAAGATGAAAGAGGAGAGCATTACTGGCAGGAAGATGAGGGCCAAGGGCCTTTAGTGGGCTTCTCCTGGGGCCAGCGAGAGGAGGATCTACTTGAGGGCCTTAGCAATGGATTGCTGGTGGGTAGGGGGCATGAAGGGGAGGCAGGGACCTTGTGACCCTGGAGTGACCCTGACCCTGCTCACCAGGAGGGAAGGAGAGGTGGGAGGGTCTCGTGCTGCCACTGTCTCTTCTAGGTTTTTTTTGTTTTTTGGGTTTTTTTTGGTACCGGGGATTGAACTCATGACCTAGCGCTTGCCAGGTAGGCAGTTATGTCGCTGAGCTAAATCCCTGGCCCGTGTCTCTTCTAGTTTTGAGGACTGGTCGCAATAAGGAAGAGTGTTTTATGGAAACCTTGCCTTTTTTTGATGGAAATGTCAGAAGGGTAATTTTTGTGTTTTCTTTTTCTATAGGTAATAATAGTATAAAACATGGCTTAAATTCAGAATCTGAGTGGCTGTTACATCTGTTTGCTAAGGTTCAGAAGCTCCTTGACTTTCTGTCCCCATAAGCCCACTATAATTTGAAAATTCCAGGAGTCAGAATTGTATTTAATCCTTCTAAACTACCAAACACCCCCGTGCACAGCACTGCCTGCCAGGAGCTGCTGTCTGCCTGGTCATCGGCTGATCGCTGCCGCAGCTCTGCTCGCTGCTGCCGCCAGCACCGCAGGAGGGGTTTGTGGCAGGTCCCCAGCCAGGAAATGGGCACTGCTTAGAATTCGCAGTTCTTCACTGTCCACACTGCATTTGCACTGGTTTCGTCATGCAGTAAAAAAATGGTTAGTTGATCTGTATTGTGTAAGTCAGGGACTGTTTGTATTAAGGAGGCCTACCTACCTGCCAAGGGAGGGATTATGTTTTCTTATTTTTTGGTGAAAATGTGTGCATAGTCTTGTATGAATCCAAATGGTGCTGGCTTTCGTCTGTGACTTATGCACAAATGACCACTATGCAGGGTCAGGGTCACTCCAGGGTCACAGCTATGTAATCCAGCAAAGTTCCTTTAAAACCCGTGCTGCCAGGATGGTGAAGGACACACTGCCGTGTCTCACAGCTTGTAAGTTAATGACGGTGGTAAGGTTGTTTTGATCTGGTGAACAGCTTGTTGGCCACAGAACCAAAGGACTTGCTTTTGTGTTTTTTTTGCTACAAGCCACCTTTTGGGGAAGTAATGATTAACCAATTTCCATTTCCTCAGTGATAGCCAGCGACTGTAGTGTTGTTTCGGCATTTCCAGGTTTCAGTTTGATTGCATTCATAGTGTAGCTTGCTTGCTTTCTGGAATCTACATCCTAACCACTGTTTTCTGGATGTTGTTTTCCTGTTTTGAAATATTCCAGCACACCGTATATTTCTCTTCAGTTGCTCAGTGTTAAAGGCAAGATGTTTCTTACTGATAATTGCAGGTCTAGAAATATAATTGGAATCAGTGGATCCAAAAATATGCTGCACATCTGAATCAAGGGAGCTGTCTATATGTGCAGCTTCCCAAGAGCCACTGCAGAGGTGCCCCATTCTGGTCTCCTGGGCGAAGGGACCCTTGTTGCTTTTTTTTTTTTTTTTTGGCTACTGGGATCGAACTCATGACCTCACACTTGTCAGGCAGGGGCTAATGCCGCTGAGCTAAATCCTCAGCCTCCCCTCCAGCTGCATTCTGACTCGTGAGCTGGCCTGAGTCCGTTGCTTTCATCTCAGATCCTGTCCACTCTGATGCAGGGACTGGTAGGATGACTGACCCAAGTCATGACTCAGGTGTTTCCCATGTTGCAGTTAAAAAACTAGTTTTTTAAAAATGAGTTTTTAAATCCTTGTATAATATGCCAGCAGTGTCACATTAATTGCTTTTTGTCTATCTAATCTATCTATTTATTTTGGTTTTTCAAAATAGGGTCTCATGGTGTAGTCTAGACTGGCCTTAAACTCACTGTGTAGCCCAGGCTTGTCTCAAACTCATGGCTATCTTCCTGCCTCAGCCTCTGAAGTGCTGGAATTATAGGTATGGGCCACTACAGCTGGCCCACATTAATCGCTTTAAAGACTTTTAAGAGTGAAAGAGTATGAGTGTGGTGAGCAAGAAGTACCATTCTATTGAAATAAGTTAATGTTGGTCCTGTGTCACCGAATCGCATAGACTGCATGGCTCTGTTTACACATTCACTCTGGGCCTGAGCCGCCGAGGACGGTGTGGGGCTGGAGCGTGAGAGGTGCCCCGGGGTTGATGTTGAGAGCCCCCGGAGCTCCTGCCAGCCTGCACACTTGCCATACCTGTGCTCTGCTGCCGCTTCACTAGGTTTGTGAATGAAGAGTGCCCCAAATTTTCTCTTTCTGACTGTCTGTTATGCAGGCAGAGCAGGGTGATCTTACGTAGAGGACGTAGATGAGTGATGTTAATTCAGGTTGGACAGAGAACACATTTAGAATCTCGATAATTAAAACCCTACTCAAATGTCAGCTGATGAAGTGTTTCATCTTAGGTTAGCTGGGCTACACCACTGTTAATCTTTTGGCTCAGTTTCCAAGCAGGGTACAGTAGTGGCGTGTGACTCGCCCATCTTTTCTCAAAGTTAGTCAGACTTTAAAGTTTTCTGACAATTCCACATTTTTAAAATCAAACCAGTTTTATATTTAAATAAATCCATTTACAAAGAAAAGCTTATCAGTGTTTCACACGTGGTTGTTCATGCCTGTAATCCCAACACTCAGAAGGCTGAGGTAGGAAGATCACTGTGAGTTTGAGGCCAGCCTGGGCTACTTAGTGAGTTCAAGGCTGAACTACATAGGGAGACCCTGTCTCAAAAAAAAAAAGAAGAGCTTATCACCATGATAATGTTTACTTATCACAGTGTTTAGTATAAAAGATGTAAGTGTAAAGATACGTCTGTGCGCACGCTCTGGCTCTGCTCCTGAGGCCTGCTTGCGTTGTTCAGAGGCTGGTGACTGTACATAAGTAGTCACAGCAAGTCTTACCACACATAGTGTGGTGTCGTCACACTAATAGAGATGTGAAAAGGGGCTGGGGTAAGGTGCACTTGTAATATAATGTAATGAATGTTAGGGAGCACATCAGTTTTAGCTATTGGATTTAGTTTCCTGTTGATGTTTAAGTGAAGATCAAGCTTAGTCCTAAGAAATAGCAGACTGAGGAAGCAGAATTCCAGAATCTCAGGGCAGTGGGCAGAAGCACCACGGAAGCCAAGTTCCCTCCGTTGTTTAGCAGTCGCTGTTACATTGACCCACTACTCGTCCTGGAGTGGCATGGGAGTGTGTCAGCAAGACCTCAGTGTGAGATTTCTGCCCCTCTCAGATCTCTGTTCCTAGATGGAGGGATCAGACACCTGGCTTTGTCACTGCTGTGTGAAAGCAGTGTGAAAGCTCTGCTGTGATCTTACAGCTGTCTCTACTTGCACATACTCTGAATCGTATAAAACCAACAGCCACAAACATGCCTTGGACCTAATGTTCCTGGATGTGCACTACAGTGGTTTGGATTCGTTTAGATGCCAGCGTAAATTATATTTGTTAAAATGTCGTTTTCATAAGAGGATGAGCAAAAAAAAATTTTTGTGTACTGGGGATCGAACTTGTGGCCTTGTGCTTGCCAGGCAGACACTTGTGCCGCTGAGCTAAACCCCAGGCCCCAGGATGAGTAAATTATCCATGAGAAATAATTCACACTTTTTTAAGCTAATTGATTTCAAAGGATGTTAGTGAAAAGATAAATTTTACTTTGAGATCTCATGGGCTGTTCCTCATTGTTGACAACACTTTGCCTGGTTATGACCAGCAATTGCCATCATAAAATTAAGTTATTTTGTATCACAGAGCAGAGATACTGCTATGTAGTGAGGAATACATAACCCCTCTCCTTGTGCCATTTGATACAGGAAGTAACAAGGTTATTTTCTGAATGAGTTATTTTATTTTACTTTAGGCTTTAGATTTTAAAAACTACTCCTTTTTTTCTTTCAAGTATGTTAAGTTTGGGGACTGAATTTTTATAATCTGTGTCCTTTTCTACTTTGAAACGTTCTGTGATAATCTTTTTAGGATTGGCATTCACTTAAAAGTCCACAAACTAATAATGACTTTTAATGGTACTTGATGATTTATAAAGCACTTTTGCATGTATTATCTCATTTCCTGTTCTTCAAGAATGGATTTTATTCCTAGTTTACAAATGAAAACCCTAAATTAAATTTTGTTCACACAGATGAAAGGTGCCAAGCCACGTTTTCTGGTTACTAATCCCTGTTTCTCTTTGTATAATAAGGACAGATGGAGTTAAAAGAAAATCTAGAGACGATATAATGAATTCCGCATGTCACAAAACTATCATTAACAGCAGATGTTCAAGCTCAGGTAGCATTTTTAAGTTTGCTTGGAGTAGCTGGATCAGCATTGTAAACCTGTTACATCAGAAAGAACATTTTGAAGACATGACAGTATGCAGCCGAATGATTTAGCATAGTCAAATTTCTCTGTGGTGTGTTGTGCTCTTTTAAACCCTGAAGCATAGTAACTGTCCTAAGCCAGAGTTTGTTCTGTTCTGGTATGAACCAGAGTGCATTGAGTAGCTTCTTTTAGAGACATGGTCAACATACTTACCTCTGTAGTCAGTGTGGACTGAAGCTTGTGAGCAGAAGCCTCTCTTGCTTCTGAGACCCATGCCAGGCTTTTCTTCAGCTGGCAGAGGGTGAGCCAGGCACAGAGCTCTTAGAAATGGGGGTGATGTCAAGGTGGACTTAGTTTGTTTACTCTCGAGGGAAAGTCCAAATGGGTGGTTTGACATAAAGTTTGTCATTTAGTAATACGATGTGAAATGAATACAGCAGATTCATTTTTTTTTCTTTGTGATAAGTTCAGTAGTGTTCTTCTGTCTAACGCTCTCCCAACTGAGCTATTTCGGCTCTAGTTCAGTAGTGTTAATTAAATTTTTCAAATTATCCAGTAGTACCAGATAAAGAACTGTTCTTTCCCCAGCTAATATAATTTTATCTATGTTCCTTAGTTGTATAATAAATAGGAGACTATAAACTGATGTTACTCATATCATTTATAGGGGCAGATTTTCAATTTCTAGTTATGAAGTACATTGATTTTTCCCTTTATTGATATCTATGCCTTTATTAATGTATGTGCCTTTGCTTTAAAAGAAATTGCAGTTGCTTAAAGAAATTAAATAAGGTGGGTCTGGTGGTAGATGCCTGTAATTCTAGCAGTCTGGGAAGCTGAGGCAGGAGGATTGCAAGTTTGAGCCCAGCCCAGGTAGTTTAGTGTACCTGCCCCCCACCAAGAACAAGAAAAAGAAAAGAAAGAAATCAGCATGGTATGATTCATGCATTTAGCAAATATCTGTTGGGTACCTGTTGTATCCCAGGCATTTCTGTCCGTATAACGAGAAAAAAGGTCAGTGTCTCTGATTTCATACAGCTAGTATTCTGACTGGGGGAGGGTGGAGAGTTGAAGATGAAATGGACCGAGATAAGATTATTTCAGAAGTGGTACATGCTAGCAGCCATGTCGGGAAGAATGGCTGGGCCGGGCAGCTTTGGATGAGGGTAGTCCGAGAAAACTGTGCAAGGGGTTTATGGTAATTGAGTTCCCTGAGGAAAAGAGCCTGCTGCCTGAAGAGCTGGAGGAGGAGTGCTTCAGGGAGAGGAAGCAGCAGGTGCACAAGCCCGAGGACAGAGGGACAGGGGGCACTGTGTGCAGGCTTCTGTGTGAGGTTGGAGCAGGGAGCCTGTGCCAGGTGAAGCAGCCAGCCTGCCGGCCTTAGAGGGACTCAGGACTTAACAGGGCGGCTGCGCGAGCTCTCCAGGGGATTCCACACCAGCAGCTGTCACCATCTGAAGTGAGGTTGCCATTGGGGCACAGTGGGCAGGCCTGGAGGGGAATGAGGAGCTGCTGCTGTGTGCGGTAAGGGGAGAGTGGGTACAGAGAGAAAGCTTAGGTTCCATGTGGCTGCCAGGCCTGGGAGGGCTGGGCCGACTTGGAGTCTGCACCGGAAGTACAGAACCAGCAGGGCTGGCGGGTGGCCGGGCAGGCGCCCTGCGGGAAAGGGAGCCACACGGGGCTTTGGCTCAGGCAGCCTGATGGATTTCCTTTAGCTTATAGACGAGGAAATTGTTCTGTTGGTTTGTTTATGGACACATTTTTAATGAGGTACATTGACCTGAATGACAAGCCTCAGTGTGTTACATTCAGTCTTTAGACATTTTCTAAAAATTGTAGGGATAGAAAAACAATTATTTCAGTAATGCCACGTTTGGGGGTTATTTCTTCTTTTTATTTTTTATTTGTTTTTCAGCAGAGCAGTAACCTAGTCATAAAAGCCATGAAACAAAAGAGAATGTGTGTACTTTCCTAGGACTTTTCATGAGCTCATTGGTTAACAAGAATTTATTGAAGGCCAGGGCCGTAGCTCTGAGGCAGGCACTTGCCTAGCATGTATCTTAAGGCCCTACACTCCATCCCCACTCCATCAGAAAGGTTTTTTGAGTTTTAAAAAAGTACACTTTGGCTTGTTACTATTACTGAAGTAGTGATGTACTATACATTATCAGACAGTGAGCCAACAATAGAATTACAGAATTCTCTATGCCCCTGGAATGGTACTGAACTCTGCACTGTACAGTATCCACCTACAGAATTTCCCTTCACACACGAAAAATTAATTTGTTAAAAATTTCCTTTCTTCATAATCTATCTTATAACTATTTTGCATATTAATGCAAGCTCTCTGTGTTAATGCTGTGTTACTTTATTTTGGTTTTAAGACTGCATAGTATTCTATTTATGAATGTATTTTAATTAATTTAACCAATTCTGTATCAGTGGACATTTAGATTTTCAGTGTTGCGTTTCCATTCCTACTCCCAACCCCTGGTACAGGTCTTTGTACTGAGTTACGTCTCCAGCCTTCTGTCCCCTTGTTTGAAATTGTGCATCAAGGTCTTACTAAGTCCCCCAGACTGAGCTTGTGCTAACTCCTGCCTCAGCCTCCACAAGTGCGGGGATCCCAGGCCTGTGCCACCACACCCACCAAAGTGCTCTGTTTCTGTATGCAGTGCTTTTAAAGAGCTTCCTTCTTTAGAGTGTCTGTCACATCAGCATATTGGTTGTCTGTGTGAAGACTCACACAATAAATTAATATTTTTTAGACTGACATGAATACAAAATTGATATGCACCAGTGTCACTTTTATCTAGTGTGCTAGAGAAATTACAAACTGTTATAGAATGGCTGTACTTCAGATATTAAAAGGAATATTCAGAATAAAAATCTGTATTTTAGTTCTGTTTGCTGAAAAATGTGTTTTTGTTACAGTCACTTCTCTGTGTTAATTTGTGCTTTGACTGAGACACACACCTCCTCTTTGAGCTCTGTTAGGCTGCGGTCTCACACATGGCCAGAAGGGGGCGTGGTATGCCGCAGCGCCTCCACCTGGCTGGAATGGCTACTCCTGCCAGCGCAGAATCCAGGCTGGGAAAGGGGCACGAGAACAAGGGCTGGGCTTTGCTGTTTTCTTCTTCATCCCTCACTGTGTGTGTGTAAAAATCTTAGTCTTCAGGTTTACGTCTACATTTTATTTTCAATAAATAAGCAGGTCTCAAACCTCAAAATAATTTTATGTTTGGAAAAAAATCAGAAATTATATCAATTTTAAATAAGTTAAAATACAAACAGAAAGTCCCTAATTACCCAAGATAGAGCTCTTAATTTTTGCTCTCTTCAAATCAGAAATACACTTTGGAATTAAATGTATTTCCTCGCTCTCATTCTCGATGTTTTAAGTGGATTGTTGGGACTCCTGATGGGATAAGTCATAGTGACTTGAGAGACACAGTGTTGTTCGACCAGTGCCCGGTGTGCTTTCTTCTGTGCCATCCTCACATGCCCAGGTGTGCCACCTGATCTCAATGGCTGAGCCCAACAAGCAAACAGTACCAGAACCAGAGTGGGAGTACTTGTTGCAGCACCAGAATTGCATGCTGCTTAAATCATTGTTCACCTCCCTCCACAGTGAATTTTTATAAGAAGGTATTAAACCTGTTTCTTTATTAGCACTAGTGTGTTAGATGTACAGTCACATTTTTATGTAAGTACATAACTGTAACTCCTACACGTGCACACAGTTGTGTTCTCAGCACATTGAGTTAGCTACCTTCTACATTTCTCTCATGCCCCTAACTGTAGACGCACAGACAATCATGAGTTTCATTAGTAGGGGCTTTTAGTGATAGTTTTACAAAAAATGGGTCCTGTCACACACACTTCCAGTGCATGTCTACTTAGTGGTTCTGCGTGGAAAATCGTTCCCAGTGCTGGCAGGCACGAGTCCCCTCTCTTTAGTGGTGGCATTTCTAAGTCGTGGCTGTACTGCGGCTTCCTCAGCCAGGGCTCTGCGGGCATTCGTTTTGTTTCTTGCCGTCTGTCTCCTGTGAACAAAACAGCAACACATCCCCCACCCCTGTAGAAAGTTTCTCCACCAGAAGTAGGTGTTATATTCGTTTTTGTAAGCTTCCATTTATTTTTTCTAAAGCCTCTTCCAGTGTTCCTTATGCCACCCATATGGTTAATTTTAATTTGACTTTGAAGAAAATTTCTCAGACAAGCACAAACTTTTTTTAAACTACCAGTATAGCACATGTCTTCTAAAACTGGATAATATTCCAAAATGAGTGATGATTTTTTAAAAAAAATTCATATAAGCAATTACAGGCGATTCATTCTGCATGGAGTTTACGTTAGAGAAAAAACCTAATTCTCTTGAGCCAGAATTCTTGTCTGCAAAATTTGGAGCCTCCTACAAGGTAACATTTGTGGGTGAGATTAACAGGGCCAAGGAAAAACTATGACTGATTTTATTTCTGATCTTACCATCTTCTTTGCAGTTTGTGTAATTGGTTGCCTTTTAACAGTGCTCATTTTTGGTATCAAAGAATGACTTGGTTCAGGTCAGACCAGGGTTCGCACGAAGCCCACATAAATCAGGCCACACACAGACGTATTTTGTCTTATGTACTGTACACACGTGAGGTGCAGCTGAGTCCTGAAGGGCCATCCACTGTGGATGCCACTTCCTGCCCGTGGAAGGCCCCAGCATAGCCTGTGTTCTAAGGTCCCGTTGAAACTTTTATCGCCCACCTCTCCTAATCCATCCTGAGTGCCTAACGAGCTCTGGATAATAACAGAGCAACATTTCTTGGTGAAGCTAATCTGATTCTGGACAGCAGGCTTCTAGGACCTCAGCTGAATGAATTGCTTGGTATTTCCAAGTTTGAAAATACTTTCTTCCCCTTTCAAGTGCTCCTTGGCAGCAGGTAAGGAATGTAAAAGCTCCTGTAAGTGCCAATTAAGGCCAATTATAACTCGCCTAGCCTGCTGAGACAGTGAAGTGGGTTTAGTGAGGCTAATGCGTCTGTAAAATGGAGCACCAGCTACTACTAGTGCTGGGAACACAGTGTTCCACAACTACCAACAGTGTGTTTGTTGCCCTGCGGAGCAGTGACACCTCTCCTGCTCCTCAGGGCCTCAGGTTGGGAAATCCCAGGCTTTGTGGAGGATTTGACTAATTTTTGTAATGAACCTCTTTCTGTAACTTTTTTTTTTTTTGGAACTGGGGATCGAACTCATGACTATGCACTTGCAAGGCAGGCATTTATGCTGCTGAGCTAAATCCCCAGCCCCTCTTTCTGATTTACTGTGATTCTGCCTTCTCTTCAAATGATATCTAATCTCCAGGTTTTCCTTGGTCATACTCACGATACAGTTATCGAACATTAAAGATGTGCTAGGTATTGCATTCCACGCATCATCTTGCAGGAGCAGTTGCCAGCTGCCCGTGAAGACTGAAGTCTCTTCACTGTTGGCTGTTCCCCTGAAGTCCAAGATTGTAGACTGCAAGTTGACTGCGCCCTATCTCTCTCCCCAAATCTTCACTGCCCAGCAGTCGCCGTTGAGTTAACTCATTCAACGATGTTTTAGTTTATAATCTTTTTAGTATGATACTTTTTGTAGGAAAAAAGAAATATGACCACATCTTACATATATACCAAAATATGAGCAATCATTTTTAAGTTTAGTATCAAAATAAACCTTATTTGGATAGGGTATTAACATGATTTAAAGAAAATAATACTTTCCAAGCAGAACAGTTTGCTTGTACATTTTATTCAGGACATTAAAAGAGGCATGTCTGAGTATTTAAAACTTCCATCTAAGCTGCTTTATTTCCAGTTTTTGTGTGTATATATTTAGTGTATAAAATTGTATTTTCCTTGTCTACCGTATATCCCTTTCCCAATGTGAATGTTAAAAAATAAGTTTGAGTTATTTCTCTTTTTTTACATATAAAATCAAATGTAGTTATATATAGTTACTTTTTTGTAGTGTTTAAGAACATTTGCTAAAGTTCATTCTGATTTTTCTCAGGATTACAGAACTTTCTTCCGAAACTGTCCTGGGTTCACCGGTTCTCATGACTTGCCCCTCACTAGTCTTCACCGTGTAAGAGGAGCAGCAGAGAGGCAGGCGTTTGTGCTGGGAGACCTGGAAAGACTCCAGTGGCCGGTCTGACTGAGTGCAGGGATGTGGACTGGGGCTTGGCCTGAGAAAGGCCCTTTTATTCCCATTCTGTTTGGCGATTGATGACTTCATGGAGATTCTTCAACTGCCCCTTGGGGAGTAAACAGTAATACGGAGACCTGTTACCATTCAGATTGTGCAGAAAGGAACTTTTTCCTGAATTCACCTGAAATCCTTATTTTTGCTAATTAACTTTTGAAAAGATTAGGGAGAACTATCCCTGTCCTATGCTCCTAAGACCTGCTGAAGGCTCTTCCTTTATGTTCTGTTAGTGTGTTATAGGAGCTACTGTAGTTGAGCATGTCTGAGGCTGTAACAGATCTGGGAGATGGGCGGGGCATGGTGGTGCATGCCTGTAATCCCAGCACTCGGGAGGCTGAGGCAGCAGGATCCTTGTGAGTTCAAGACCAGCCAGGGCTACAAAGTGAGTTCAAGGCCAATCTCAACTGATAGTGAGTCTCTGTCTCAGAACGAAAAAAAACAAATCTGGAAGGTGGGCTCAATATCTCCTGGTCTTAGCATCACAGGCATGTTGGAATATGTGCTTACTCTGAAAACAAAAGCAGTGCAGCTACTGTTCTTTTGTTTCAGAGTCAATTTAGAATTTATGTCTGGCCCAATCGGAGCCGTTTCCCATGCCTCAGATCTCTTCCTTATGCTTTCCAAGTAAAATAATTTCCATGCATATAACTCATGGTTTTGGCAGATACTCTGTGTAGGGTGATAGGGTTCTGTACTCTTCCCCCCCCTTCACATTTAAAGGTGTTTGTCGTCGTCCGTCAGGCATCTGAGCTGCTCATTATTATTCAAACGTAGATCAGCTGGCAGTTTTTCCGTGTCTTTTTGGCAGTAAGATTTGTCTGTTGACTGGAGGAGAAGTCCTTGTCAAGTGGGCAGGGTGATAATACTGCGATAGGTAAGAGACTGGCCAGCAAGACACTTTAAAAGGAGTCACTTAGAGCAAATTTGGATCAAAAGCATAGAAAATCCTCAGCTTTAGTCTTGGACACCAAATTTTGGCGAGGCAGCAATATGTGAAATGGTACATATTTTGAAAACATGCACAGACTAATGTTCAAGATTTGTGTTACTAGATGTAGAAGGAAAAGTGTATTACAAACTTTTTAAGTTTAGTAAGCATAGATAGTATAGGGGAAATAAAATACAGAGAAAGGCTGCTGATATTTTAACCTTAAGACTTCCAGATCTTCTGAGACATAAAAGGTAGGTTTTATAATTAATTGTGTGAATTTTCCCATCTACTTGGCAGTAGCAGTGCCACTTTAAAGGTATTCAGAAAAATTAGGCTGTCAGTCACTCACATTTTACCAGGTTAGATCTATAAATTCCAGCTCCTCCAGTTCTGGCAAATTGCCTTTCAGATGGAAGGATTCATTTACACCGGCCAGGACGCCTTGTATGACCATATTAGATGAAATTAGACTCCACCCCGTTTTCTGTTGATCTGCCAGGACCTTTGTAATTCAAGTGCTTTTTACAGTAGTAGCAAATGTTACATAAGCCCAAACATGGAGCATATTTGGAGTTGGTGGGCAGACCCAAATCATGATGCAAGCCTGCAGTAGCAAGTGTGCACTGAAGCACAGCCGAATTCTGTGAATGGAAGGTAACAGGACGCCTCTCCAGAGCAGCGCTTCCTCTGCGCGGGAGCTGAAAGCTCCACTGGGTGAGTTTTCCAAGGCAGTTTCCAGAGGCTGGGCTTGGCTGGGGGCCCAGCTGGGGATGAGCCCACAGAAGAGGTGGGTTAGGGCTTGCTAACATTATTGCAGGGCGGAGGAGAGTTGAGAAGAGTTTGTGCAGGCCTCTTTCCGCCTGCCCGGCAGCCGTCCTGCCCTGCCAGCAGGCCTGGAGGGTTGCACTGCTCACGGCGGGGGAGGGAGGCAGCTCTGGAGAGCTGAGGGATCAGCGTGGGTAATCGCAGCAAGACGGATTAGCTGCTGCAAGCTGTCCACAGGAGCCATTCTGAAATGTCATTTGAGCGATCTGGCCAAAGTTCAAATGCAGACAGGAGTCGAGTTTGCTATTAACTCAACAAAATGCTGAGGTTTGCACCAAACAGTTCCCGTATCTCAAAACGGAGCACATTGGTTACATCGGTCTCTAAAAATGGAGGAGCACTGTAATGCTCTTTAACTGTTTTTTTTTTTTTTTAATCTTGTGGTAAGTGAGGTTTTATGACAGGCAGTTCGCAGTGTTTCCTGTAGAATGTGTTTGAAAGCTGTTTTGTCAGATACTTCAGATCTACAGCAAAGTTTCAAACAGAACGCTGTCAGGAGGAAGAGCAACTTGAAAACACAGTCACCCTAAGCAGTCATTCAGTGATATAAATAGAGTGTATGAAAATGTAAGTATGGACCAACAGCCAGAAAACAGTTTTTTCATTGATGCTGTGAAGGTGGCCTGTGGAGCCCAGCCGATTCTTCACCCATCTCATGCCCTCTGTCTTCATGCAGGAAGTGAGGTGACAACTGATTCTTTCACTGGATTCAAATTTCATGCCGCCTGCAATGATGAGCTTGACTGTGTGGTTTTAACTGGGGTTGAAACTTCCCTCTTCAGTTGCAGGATTGTAAACAAAAATGAGTCTTAAGCCTTTAATCACATGCTATTGATTATGATTTTTTAAGAACTCTTGTCAAGTAGTTGTAATTTTGTTGTTTCTGGTTTCATTTCTGCATATTCACTTGTGGTGTTTCATTTGTTGACATCCTCAGCCTGCAGGTAGAGTAGGTAACTGTCTCAAAAAGAAATGCTGCAAACTCATTGAAAACATTAGCGCTGTTAAGTAATTAACCAATCATTCCTTATCAACAGAGTGCTTAGTGAGAGAGGTCTCTTAGCCGAGTTCTCAGTGTGACACTCTTGTTACTACCTTGTTCAGTATCTTTGGCTCTTCTCTCTTCCATCCAGAGCAAGGTAACATGAAAAAGGTTGCAAAACTTGGGGATGGAGGAGCAGGGATTGTGACAGACAGAGTAAGCACAACGTTCCTTGGTAGGTGGTACTGTCAGCCTGCTGCACCTGGGAGCTCCTGCCCTTTCTTGCTGCTCCAGGGAGATGGGAATCCCTGTCCGTGTTCCTGCCTGGAAGTTTCAGTTTTAAAAAACAAACAAAACCACGAAACTCCTGGAATTTTGCATTTTACCAAGTTTTCTTAATTGTTTCTCTCTGCTTGCACGTGTGAAAACTGGGCATGAGTGGTAGAAGCATTGTTTTGTTTTGTTTTAATTCTTTTTGCATTTTGATGGTAGCTCTGAATCTTGCATTTGGAAAAAGCAGTGACCCGGCTATGAAATGTGACTGGAGGTATGCCTCCCTGAGGACGGAGGGTGATTGCTGCTTGAATTGCCCGTGGGATGGCAAATTGGTTAGCTGTACTTGTAATAGTAAATTATTGAATTTGTAGAGTGCTTTTCGCCTAGTAGACAAAAGATTAAATCAAAAATAGCTACAAGCTGATGGATTTTAGGGTTTATCCACGCCCCCTCCTTTCCTGTTCTTCTTGCATGTAAATACCTGAGAGGTAGCACATTTCACATGATGCAGGGTGGGCAGGAGAAAGGGTGTTTGCCAAGTGATGTGCGTCTATCAGGTAGTGAGTTCACATTTATTTCAGGCAAGGTGATTGATAGCTGTCTTGTCAGCATCATTCCAGTGACACCGTGCTTCCTGAGGACAGCAGAGAAGGCCTCAGGGCTGTTAGCAAAGCAGACGTGTCAGCAGTATGCTTTTCATGAGGGGATATGTGTAGTCAGAAACGTGACACCAGGATCTCACAGGTGGTATCATCAGTTTGGTGGTGGTTTTGTTCCAAGCAGCAAAAAGGTAGCTGTGTGTGTGTGTGTGTGCACACGCGCGTCCCTGCCTGACAGTATTCTAGCACTAGAGTCAGATTGTGCACCTTGAGTAAAACTACAGAATTTAGGAAGGGGGCCTTTCAGGAAGCCAGCTGGCCAGTCCAACTGTTCAGTTGCCCCCAGGACAAGATGTCTATGCAGTGATTATAAAGGAGACATTAGACTCCCAGCCACAGAAATGACCACTTTTTTTTAACCCGCTGGTCCTTCTGTATGTTTCAGTAAAGCATTGGGTTGTTTTTATAAAACTTGTTTATGAATGTTCACAGAGTGCTACAAGTTAGGCCAGCAGTAGCAGAATACCTCCAGATATTCAGTAAATTTTTCATATTTCTCACATACTTGAAAGCAGAATTCAGAAGGAACAGTCCTCTTGGGAGGAATTCCTGGCTGGAAGGTTGCTTGAGGTTGCCATATTTCTGCTCCTTTTTTAGTAACATTATTTACAATCCATTCACGCCTGCCCCTCCCCCAGCAGAGTGGCGCACTCTCCTTCGTAATCTGCCCTTTGTGATCTGCTGGCTCTTAGGCCACAGTGTGAATGAGTGTGCTACAGTGCCGCCCTGCCTGCCCGGAGACATGGAAATGCCAGGAGACATGTTTTAGTGTGGGGCCTTTATTTCTGTCATAAAGCACTGACTTGGAGAGCTTGATAATTCAATTAGAGACCTTTGGCGAAAAGCTGTTTCAAGTGGCCCAGTGCTGTAAAGACTCTTTTTCAGCATTTGCCTCTTACCTTTCAATGGAAAGGCACCTCGGCATGGGGAGGAGGAGAAATGCATCTGACAGAGGCAGCAGTTAGAGACTAATTTGTTAGAGCAGCCAGTATTGAAATCATCCTTTTCAGTTAAGACCCTCTAGTGGAAATGGTACCGAGTGCTTTGTGTTAAAACCTTCCTCAGAGTGACATTTATAACCCACCTAAGCATGCTCTGAGCCACCCGATAGTCCCAACATTGTCTCGCTGTCCTAGTGGTCAGCCCTGGACTCCCCAGTTTGAGAGTTTATTATTCTGGGGACAGTCCCACTGGTTTGCTTCCTTTTCAGCAACTAGATGATGCTCACTTTCTTTAGAGCAGTCTCATCATGTGCCTGAGAAACTTAAAATAGTTCGATCTAAAACAGATTTAAGGTTAAAAGAACTAGTAGGAACAAAGAATAGATTAGAACCATGCTTACTGGCCAGGGATGTGGGAGTACTCAAAAAAGAAGGAAATTTACAGGAAAAGTTGATGGCAGTTGAAATACTGAAGTTATTAAATACTTGATGTCCCCATATAGTCCATGTTCTGATCTTAAATGCCATTTTATTTTATTTTATTTTATTTTATTTTATTTTATTTTATTTTTTTATTTTTTGAGACAGGGTCTCACTATGCAGTTCAAGCTGGTCTCAAGCTCACTTTGTACCCCAAGCTCGTCTCAAATTTGCAACGATCCTCCTGCCTCAGCCTCCCTAGTGGTGAGATTACAGGCATGCACCACCATGCATGACTTTGCCAAATATTTAATGGTTATTAGGAAAAATATTAACTACTGTGTCAAACCCAAGGTCATTTTTGCAGATACTGTGAATGGTGCTCGATTAGACAACATCTAGTTGGCGATGGTATTCACTTAGTAAGTAAATAATAGTTCAGACTGTAGTCCAAATGATGAAAGATTCAAAATATGAGCCAGTTATGAATAACAAGTTTAGAGGAAACACTGGTGCAGTGCACAGTGGATCTGTAAGGCGAGAAGTGCTGGGAATTAAACAAACAAATGAAGTTTTAATCCCTTGTGTGTTCCCTGTCCTGATCCCGGCAGTCTCTTAAGGGTCACAGTCTTTAAGACAGACAGATGGTGTCAGTTGACACTTCCCAAGCTGTGCTTGACAGCCTGAAAACGAAGTAGGAGGAGAGTGGCTGGCTAGGAGCACAGCCGGACGTGAAAACAGTTTGCTTAATTCAGTGAAATGAGTGATCCAGAGGTTCTAACCTGAGCTTTCGGTGTACACATCGTTTGCTAGGCCGGACCAAGGACCGTGTGTGTTTGCCTGTGTTTCACTATGTGTATGTGCATGTGCTTGAACCCAGAGACTTGAGCGCCTGGCTCAGGAAGTTGCCCAGGCTGGGTGTGAATTTCCGCCTGTCTCAGTCTCCCAAGTAGCTGGGATTGCAAGTACACACCACCATCCATAGTGGTTTGTATATTATTTTGGCCACATATATGCTTTATTATTGCCAATCTTTGTTTTGAATGAGAGTAATTATTAGATGCTCTTGGAATGGGTCAGAGTACATGAAATTATACATTATATTACGTATATTTTTATAAATCGTTTTGTTTGTTGATTGGTTTTTGTTTTTTGAAACAGCATCTTGCTCTGTAGTTCAGGCTGGCCTTGAACTCGCTATATAATCCAGGCTGGCTTCAAACCCATGGCAGTCCTGGCTCAGCCTCCCAAGTGCTGGGATTACAGGGATGTGCCACCACGTCCAGCTATGAAGCCTTTTTATGCAGAGTGCACACTATCCTAACATGCTGGACTATCCAAAACTAGGAGTTTGGTTTAAAGAAAAGTTGTGGGATTCGGGAAGCATTACTTTGATGGTAACCTGACTAAAATTTCTGGCTTCAGCGTCATCAACTGAATTTGAGACTTGGTCTTCACCCTGTTTCATTGAACCTACAGGTCTTCCTGAGTGTCTCCTGAGTGTTAGCAGGAAAACAAACCAACTTTTTATTTAAGTAATGTTAGCTTGAATGAATGTCTTCTTTGTGTGATTTGATTGATTTTTTTAATTGAATTCTAAAAGCTGATTCCCGGACCTCTTGTCTGAGAAAAGGTAAGCGTAGACAGTTCATGACTTAACATTGGTTAATTTAGGACTTTTCAGCTTTATGACGATGTGAGAACAATACATGGTCATAGAAACCACACTTGATATTTTGGATTTCAGGCTGGCAGTGTGCAGTTGGATGCTGTGTGGTGATGCCGAGAGCTCCCAGCCAGCTGAGCAGTTGTGGGGTAGATGACGGAGTGCTGCAGTGCAAGGCATTGCTAAGGTGCAGTGTTGAGTGGGTGTCACACACATAGGTTCAGCGTAGTCCAGGGTTATTGGGATGCAACCCCCTTGTGAGTCGAGGAGCCCTTTTATCTCCAGCATAGCAAGAATACATGATCTAACCCCTTACACACGTAAGAAGTTAACTGAGAGTAAAGATGGTTTGGTTTGTCCCAGTGATGTCTGTCTGCGTTAGTAGGTGGAAGGAAGGCTTGCAGGTCCAGGAAGCAAGTCTGTAACTCGTAGCAGCCCAGCCAGCAGGGACATCTGTCTGCTGTCTGATTGTGATTCCAGAACCTCACCGTAGTGGGTCCTGGGCTGGAGACTTGGTGACTTGATGGAAGAAGGCTTTTTCTGGAAGGTCAGGCTCAAATGGTTGACTGTATAATGAATGGCAGAGTAAGGATATGGAGCCAAGTTTCTCTAAAGTTCTTGTTCTTTTCAGGTGATCTAAAAGTCGAATATTTTCATTTTACTTTGGTTTCCATTCAGGCTGGTTACTTGGCTTTAGGAAGACTGGAAAGCCAAGCATAAACGAGCAAAACAACTAGAAGTATTAGTTGGGGGATCTACGTCAACTCTATAGGACAGGTATTGCTCCTTGAAGTCCATTGTAGACATGCTGACCTGGGAAGTTAGTAAGCCAAGCCAGACAGATTACCCTGAATGTCACTTTCCACCAAAACTCAAAAGCCATTGTCAAGCCATTTTGGAACCTGCTGAGGCATTTATAGTTCACCTATAGGATGGAGATTTCCAAATGGCAGATTATGAATTCCCACCCCAAATTTACCCAAAAAAAAAATTGTCACCAGCAGTCTTGTATGTTCTGCCTATGCAGGTAGACTGTCACTATACCAACCTGCTTTCGCTGAGCCCTTGGGAAAATGGGCTTCGTACTGACTTAGGCCTCAGCCCTCTGCCTGTCTCTCCTCTGTGGCACACGGCCCTGCTTTGATGGCACCACTCAGCATGACAGATCTTAGTGTACTTTCCTTTGGGCGCTAGAGTCACCTTCCTGGGTCCGTACCTCACCTCTCCTAAGGAACTGTGTTTCACAAGCACCCCACTCGAGTGCTTTAAAGCCTTGGCTTCCTCATCGGGAGAGTGGGGACAGTAACAGTATCTATTTGTTAGGAAGATGGTCAGAACTGGAGGAGATAATCTCTTTAAATCCACTGGCCACATAGTTCCCACACAGTGAACAGCAGCAGCAGCTGTTTTTGTTGAAGGTGACATTTCTCATCTGTCAGTTGTTTGGATTATAAAAGAGTAGTAAAAGAAGGGTTCCGTGAGATACAAGAAAAGATTGCTAAGTGAAGAGTTTTGTGGGTTTTCTTAGCCATTAGCTCCTTTTACATGATTCCCATTGAGAGTAGACAGATTGGTACAGTGCTCATGCTTGATAGTATGCCTTGCTTTATTTTGAAATGTGTGAACTGAAACAGGAAGTCCAAATCAGATTTCTCCTTTTTAAAACTATGCATTTGATAATCATATTAGGTGGACAGTATCTATTATAGGAAATTAAGCAATACAGGCTGAGTGTGGTGACGCACACCTGTAATCCCAGCACTTGGGAGGCTGAGACAGGAAGTTCGAGGCTCGCCTGAGGTACATAGTAAGTTCAAGGCCAGCTTGAACTATATAGTGAGACCTTGTCTCAAAAATAAAGTAAAATAAAATAAAGTAAAATAAGGGAGAGAGAGTTTAAAAAAAATAGACCTAGGAACTCTGGAGGAGTCACTGGGAATTGCATCCAAGGCATTTGCACTGGGCTGTGTCTTTGGCCCTCTTTGTATTTTTTTTTTTTTTTTAATGGCAATGGGGGTCTTGCCAAATCACTCAGGTTTCCCAGGCTAGACTTAGACTTGGCATTACTCTTGCCTCAGCATCCGAGTGTCGGGATGACAGGCATGTTCTACCACACCTGGCGGGGCAACTGCTTTTTAAAAAGCTTGATATATACCCATCTGGATGTTTTTCAAGCACGCATGATAGCATTTGAAGTTACAATTTGCTTCCACTTCTTTTTAGGTTAGTTCCTTAATTTTATAGCACTTGTGTATTAAAAAGTATTTTTAGTTTTTTCAGAGCAATATTTATGACAAATAATTCGCTTTGAATCTCTCTTGATTTATAACTGTTTTAATATAAGTATTAAATTAAGATTAAGATTTAAATTAAGATTTTAATTAAATTAAGATTTTTTAAAAATTCCACATGAATTCAAATTTATAAGCTCAGTATTCTTGGTTGCTTTCTGTTTTGGAAAATCTGTAGAGAGCTCTCCTGCCTCCTCCTCAGCTCTTACCCCACCCTTGCCTTTAGGCATGACACATGTTCAAACCACAAGGGGCACCTCTGCCCTCTCCTCTGCTGACCCTCTTGCTCTCATCCCTTCTTTCCCTCTTCCTCTTTCTTCACTGGTTGTCTTCTGTGTCTTTTTTCCTCCCCCCCCCCACACACATACACCTCATATGTACGTTTGCCCTTCTGCCTCTGCTCTGAGCACCTGATGTCTGTGTTTGTCCATTGGTCTGCCTGTTGCTGTCTCCCCTACTGGAGCCATTCCCAGTACCCCCCTAATTCAGGAGCGCTCTATGCTTTTTCTGGGATGCTGCCAGCTCCTAGAGAGAGAAGTGCTTTGAAAACTCAATGTGGGCTCCTCGCAAGTCTCATTGCAGTTGTGCTTAACATCTGGCCATCACTTTGTGCACTTGATAGAGTGTCTCTCACCCTACCCATGAGCTTCCCAGTTCTCTTTGGGTCTTGGAACACATACTTTCTAACAGTTGTAAGCCCAGTTTAAAATCTTATGAAAACCAGAAACAGATAGTGAAAGGATGTGACAAGTCCAACTCAACTGTAATAAGATTTAGTTCTTCTCTGTGTTGTGAGGAGAAAACCAGATGCTGTCCTTTTTGCAGAGTAAATTACCAATTCATGATGCGATGGAACAACTTAATTCAGTGGCTTGACAAGAATTTGAGCTGGCACTTCTCAGCCACGATCTCAGTTATATACACATGCACCCCACACACACAATCTGTTTCAAGTTTTAGTGAATGAAAATTCAGATGATAGATTGCCATTCTTAGTTTTAAAATAGCTTTTAATTTTGTTAAAGTGATTATAACTGTTTTTGGAAATACCGCTGCCAGCGGACTTTTAACATTTCAGTGGCTTTGAGTCCTGACTGTCTAGTGCTGAGTCCACACTGAGCGTTAACATGCAGGTAACAAAGATGCTAACTAAAGCAAACAGCAAGCCAGGCATGGTGGTCCTGCCTGGGCCTCACAGCAAGACCTTGTCTCAAAATTAATTAAAAAGAAAAAAGAAACGTGGGGTACAGTGCTTGAGTGTGTAGCTCGGGTTAAGGGCCTTGGATTCGGTTTCCAGACTGCAAGCATGCGCACACACATGAGCACACATGAAAAAGAAACAGGTGAGGGAGACCGTAATGAGCAGAAAACCTGGAAGGACAAGCCCAGAGTTACCGTTAGTTCTGCTGTAACAATATTCATTCCTTAAAAATGACTGTGCTATGTGAAACTGTGCAATAAAAACCACATGAGGCTTATTGAGAAAATGGGTTATGGCACAACATTCAGAAACTTCATAGTGACACACACACACAGACAGGAACGTGGTGAAAGTAGCACAGTCTTACATATGTCAAGTGGTTAAAGAAGGAACCTAAATACTAAAGTGATAGTTTACCTTGAAAAGAACTGGCACTTATCTATGAAGTGTGCCTCTTGGCACTCCCAAATGATTAGTTCTTCTAGGCACAGCTGTCTGCATCTACCTAGTGTTGCTTCTACACAAAAGCAAAGGCAAAATTTCATCATGCCCTAATTGTGCCTCGTTATATCAATGGCTTTGGGGTAAATCTGCATTCTTAGTTCAGGCATTTAAAAAAATTTTTTTTAATTAAAAAACAACTACTATAGCAGACTTGATTATATTTCATTAGATTGGGATTTTATTTAATCCTTTTATCTTAAGAGAAAATGCAAATGCTACCTAACTAGTATTGGGGCTGTGTCTTGACAGCTCCTCAGTAATGTCTCAAGTGTTGTGAGTCAGGACCACATGAAGACTGCTAACCTCCCAGACGTTTTAATGTCACAGCATGGCACACCTCGACTTGGGCTGCTTCCCTCGTGGTCATGGGCTTGGCGGGGAGCTACAGCTCTCCACACCGCCCTGCATCAAGAAAGAGGATTGTTCTGTGCATCACTAGCCCAGAAGAAGACAAAGACAGCTCTCCTGAGTGCAGGTCACGCAGCGCTGTGGTAATACCGAGAAGTTGTGAGTTGAACTGTCACAAGTTGAGAACCATGTATATATTTGTTCTGAGACACCGGTGTGAGAATTGTGATGCCCAGAGAATACAAGGGAGTATATTTCACAGCTGCAAAGTTTTCTTTAAAATTTATTTGAAAGAGGGTAAAACAAACCATAACAAAACAGAACAAAGCAGATCAGAAGAAAACAATGCAAGTGACACATTTCAAAGCAAGACAACAGGAGATCAACAGTGGCTACCATAATGTCACTTGTTTTCTTCTAAATAATTGTCTATATCTTCACACACAATGAATTTATATAAAAGAAAATAGTGTTAAACTGATTTTTTAAAAAAAGTAATGAAAGCATTACAGGCCTTCAAAACCAGGCAGTAGGAAAATCAGCAATGGCTGCCATAATGTCTCTTGTTTTCTTCTAAATAGTTGCCTATGTCTTCACACACAGTGAATTCATATAAAACAAAATAGTATAAAACTTGATCAAAACAGAATGATGAAGGCATTACAGGCCTTCAAAACCGGACAGTAGAAAAGTCAACAATGACTACTGTAATGTCTCTTGTTCTCTTCAAAATACCTATCCATACCTTCATGTATGTTGAAATTAAATAATACAAAACAGACTAAAACCGCTCTAAATAAAGAATGAAGTCATTACTGGATTTCACAGCATGACGATAGGAAATCAGCAATGGACACCATAATGTCTCTTTTTCTTCAAAGTAGCTGTTCATATCATGTGCAATACAATCAATTCTCGTAAATTGTTTAGGAGAAGTTCTAGGCATGTATAAGCCTGTATGTGTACATCTATCCTTTCTGCATTAGAAAAAACAAATTACTACAAAAACAAGAAACAAAAAGACAAATAATTAACAATAGCAAGGACCCCAAAACAATGATGATACAGGCCTTCAAAACAGGGTGAAAGGAACATAACTAAGGTTGTTATTTTACATAGTGATCTTCAAGAGTTCCTCAGATCACCAGACACAAACATGCAAAATTGATCCAATCCTATGAATGTTAACTATTTTAACTAATAGAATTTGTAGCAATCATCTTAGCTATCTTAAGTGTGTTTATACAAATTTAGACATTTTTTCATTTTTTCTTTCTCTCCTTTTCCCGGAGATATAATTTTTCCCCTTTGAGCAGATTCTTACCCTTTCACAGTATTTATTATTTTGTATCTTATGTCTCTTACCATTTCTTACACTAGGGAGACAATACGGTATTTACACATGTGAGTTTGATTTATTTCACTTATGAGTATGGCCTCAAGTTGCATCCATTTACCTATAAAAATCTCAATGTGATCATTCTTTATAGCTGAGTGTTACTCCATTGTATAAAAGTATCACATCTTTTTTTATCCATTCCTCAGTTGATGGACATTTAGGTTGTTTCTAAGATCTGGCTGTTACAAATTGTGCTGCTATAAACATGGGTGCACATATATCACTGTGGTATGATGTCTTTAGTTCTTCTGGGAATATGCCCAGAAGTGGAATAGCTGGGTCAAATGGGACTTCCAATCCCAGCTTTTTGAAGAACCTTCAGACTGACCTCCACTGTGGTTGCATCAGTCTTTACTCCCACCAGCGTGCAAAAGAGTTCCTTTTTCTCCTGCATTTGTTATTGGTAGTTTTCTTAATCCCAGCCATTCTTTCTGGAGTGAGATGGAATCTCAGTGTTTTAATTTGCATTTCTCTAATGATCAATGGTGCTGAACATTTTTTCATGTATTTATTTGCCATTTGTATTTCTTCATCTGAGAACTCTGTATTCATCTCAGATGCCCATTTTTGGATTGGGTCTTCCAATTTGGGGGGTCTGGCTTTTTTTTTTTAATTCTTTATATGTTCTAGACAGAAGTCCTTTGTCTGAGGGACAGTTGACTGAGATTTTTTTCAAAATTCATGGGTTTCCTTTTTACAGGCAAACACTTTTTAGTAAGATGAGATCCCAGTTATTGATTCTGGGAAGTATTTCCCATGCATTTTGATTTTTGTTCATGAAGTGTGCCTATCCCTATATGTTCAAGATTTCTACCTACTTTGTTTTCCAGCAGATTTAATGTTTCTGTTTTAATATTTAGATCTTGGATCCATTTTGACTTTTGTGCATGGAGATAGGCATGGATCTAGTTTTAGTTTTCGACATATGGAGAGCCAGTTTTTCCAGCACCCCTTATCAAAGAGACTTATCTTTCTTCCAGTGAACATGTTTGGCCCCTTTGTCAAAGATAAGGTATCAGCCCCAAAGTTCTAACTGGGTTTTTTTCCTCTCTTTGTAACAAAGGCATGAAATTATTTCTTTAGGGTACTACTGAGGGTATAACACAAGATACTTTCCATGGATGACTATAGGTAAAAATAGTTTTTAGTATTTTGTCATTTTAATATTTATCAGGAAAACATAGAGGAAACTCATTAATCTACTGTCATGTGGCCATGTGTCTTTGGGAAAATAGCTGTCAGTTGAGGGTAGGGATACTTTGCTTCACTCTGAAGTCTCTTTCAAATGATGCGGTGAGAGGGGCAGAGGGGAAAAGTCATTAAATGTGTGGGGGGGGTCCTGGAATGTGGAATTGTCCTGTCCAAGGTACCAAGAATACCTCCAAGAGAGAGTTGGCAGAATTGGACTACCAAAGGAAGAGAAAATGAAAAAGTTGAAATGAATTTAAAGAAAAATGCTGAGCTTTTTTTTTTTTTAATTGGTTCTGCGGATCAAACTCACGACCGTGCGCTTGCAAGGCAGGCGCTTATACATAACGCTGAGCTAAATCCCCAGCCCAAAAATGCTGAATTTTTAAAAAACTATTTTATATGGCTTTGGTAAGAATGTTGAAAATAGCTTGCAGTGTTTGTAAGGACAAATAGTGTTGGTGAGCTTCATTTGACAGACCCTTTGTATAGAGTGCGGCATGATGGTGACTTACACAGCCACAGATAATGGTTCTTAAGGCGTCTGTTCAGTCTAGGGTAGGCTCTTGGCCCTGTCTGCACAGGAATGTCACATGGGGAAGCTTGTGAAAATGTGGTTGTCAAAGCCATATGTTAGACTGCTTAAGTCACAATGTATGAGTGAGGGATACAAGGTGTATTTTAACGCTCCTTGGACCATTTCTGTGTGTAACCAAGACTGAGAACCACTGGTCTAGGACCTTTTGAAGACCACTCCTTTTCCAAGCAAAATCTGGGCAAGTCTTACAAATGTTAACTGAAGACAAATGTTACTTGACTTGCCTTGTAAAGGAAGACAAGAGACAAGGCTCATGGAAGGCTGGTGGGAAGCAAAGCTATAAACACATGTTTATGATCATGGGCGACAAGTGTTGCAGCTCGGAAGGATGCTCAGAGTGTTTCAGAATCACAGAAAAGAGACCGCATTTAAAACCAAAACCACATTTCCAATTTGAAAAATTATTAAAGTTACTTTAGTTTTCCTTTCTTAAACGCACATGTGGGGTGGTGGGAAAGAGGTGTTTATTATGATCACCCTCATTTTAGCCTTCCTAACTTAATTGTAGGCTCTCTGTGGTTCATCTGGAGAATGTTAATTTTGTCTGTAGATCGTCTAATTCTATGCTGCTGTGAGGCAGGCTCTTAAGTACCTCCTAAAGTGTTGCTAACCTAGTGGTGGCCTTCCAGGAATAAGTCATCACAGCATCACCAAAAGACTATGGTCTGCTGAAGGGTGATTTTGGGGATAAGCCACTTAAGTAATAGCTGTAGTCCTTCTTCTAACGCTTACTGTTCTTGGCACACATCCAGCTCCCACGTTCACACGGGTCAGTGTTGGGCTGCATGTATAACTTAGAGTTAGGAAAATGTGTAATTTCAAACTGTGAGTATATTTCAAGACAGCCACTAAGTTCCTGTCGCAGGTTGTGAAGTAAATAGTTGCCAGTAATTAACCTGCATCTGATGGTAACATTTTTCAACAGCTCTTGATTTATATTAGTATGAATTACCTTACTCTGAGAAAACTTGATTCTCCAGTGGATATAATGTCAGTTAAACTTTGTAGTATATACTTAACCATGAGTTATTTCCTGGTTTAAAAAACAGGCCTAGTAACTGTTTGCGGTATTTTTGTCTTGCACCTTTGGCATCCTTGTGGTGTGAACTAGAGCTGTGCCATTTGTAGTCAAGTGAGATAAATTTTTAAAAAGTGAAATGATTCACTGGAAAATTTCAGCACAGATTCTTAAGGAGTGATAAGAGAACCCCAGAAACATTCTTATTTGGTATCATGTGCTGGTGAGTAGTGATAGGGGAAAAAAGGCACAACTTCTTAATACTTCGCTGGTTTGAAAATTAAAGGGGTACTATGCTAGAAAGAGAAAGAAAAGATTCCCACATGGTGTCAATTAGCAGAGCTCCACAGAGGAGTGAATCATTTTCCTTTATGAATGCAAGCTGGAGCCAGTGAGGTTCATTTCTAGCATGCCAAACCAGAAAGGCGGTGTGGCCTGTGTTTAGTATGCTTGTTTCATTTCCTAGCGCGTATCTGTGATAAACCTAAACCTGTCTATGCTGAGGTAGCTGGAAAGAGGAAGGCTAGTTCCTAGACCGCTGGGTCTGTGGGGCCTAGACAGGCCCTTTCTGAAAGCTTCTGCCTTTAGCATAGTGTCACTTAATGACGTGTGTGGGCCTCAGACAATGTTGATTTCAGGGAACTCGGTTCCTGAGTTCCATTTGAGATTTGCCTGAAATATGGTGTCTTTTTTCTCTTTTCCTTTCCAGAAAGAAGACATAGCTCATCCAACAAACCTTCTTTGGCCGTTCCTCCCACTTCAGTATTTCCCTTCTTCCCTTCTCTGTCCAAAAGCAAAGGAGGCAGTGCAAGTGGAAGCAGCCGCTCTTCCAGTGGAGGGGTTGTGAGCGCATCCTCGTCCAGTTCCAGGTTACTAAAGTCACCCAAAGAGAAACCGCAGCTCAGGGGGAACACCAGGCCAATGCACCCCATTCAGCAAAGTCGAGGCCCCCACGGCAGAATGTGAGTATGGCCAGAGAGCCGTCCACGCACGCTTGCCCGCAGGAGCACACCGTGTGTGCCGGGCAGTGTCTGTGAGAGCCCCTAGGGAACTCAAGACAGTGTTGTTGGTTCTTTCTGTTTCTCTGCTTTATGTAGGGGGCTTTTCAGAATAGTCATAGCAATATTGATAGAGTTAGTAAATATTTACTGATCTTTTACTGCACCTAGTTCCTGAAACTAAGTTCTTTGTACTGTGTCATTTCATTATCACAGCATCCTTGGGGAGCAGGTATTGTCCCCATTTTCCAAATGAAAAAAAGGTTGAATTGAGTACCTTTGAGAAGACTTCAAGTCAGATAGGCCTGAGTTCAGGTCCTGCTTGTATCACTTCCTCACTGAGGGCTTTGGACAGGGCAGGGTCTAAGAATCCCAACCATGATGCAGGCTCATTGGGGGTGTTTGGTTGTTACTTGTCAGGTGGCCACTTGTGTCTGAACAAAGGAGATGGTAAATGATGCCAGTGTCCTGCTGCTTGTCTAGTACTAAAAGGGGAAGGGACTCCCCATTGCCACTCTAGGCTTTTCTGGGCCCTGCAAACCAGAGAGGGAAGTTACATCCTCCGCCAGCTTTGGGTTCATGTCACAGCAAAGGTTGAAAGAAGTTCGTGTTCTTGGCAAGTCTTGGCAGGTTTCCAGGGCTCTGGCAGTTGGCATCCTCTGTGGCATCCCACGGAGGAGCAGCTGAGTACTCCCTTGGAAACACCTTGCCTCATCGAGGCAGCGCACGGCCTGATGGCAGGTAGCTTTCCCTGCCCACCTCCCTGTGGAGGGCATGCCACACATTTCGGTCCCCAGGGCAGTAGCTAGTTAATCTCTGGGCAGGGTCCAGCACCTGCTGCTGCTGTAGAGCTTGCCAGCTGGGTGCGGCTCGGCCATCTTCTAGTGTCTCTGCTGCCATCAGGCAGCTCCAGGTACAGTTGTTTGGGGCTGTTTGTCCTGGTTGCTAAGCCCCCAGCCCTTAATCATCTTTCAGAAGTACAGCACAGGAAGTTTGGCTTTCAGACCTTTATAGCTGCCTGAAAGCCAAAGAAAAAAATGGGATGTGTAAGTCACTCACCAGTATAACAGATTCCACTGAGCAGTTTGTAAAGCCTCATCACTCCAGATCTTTATGTGGAGCTAGGGCTTAGCTCCCTGCCAACAGCATCGGGGTTGCCAAGCAAAATGACAGTGTCAGTGAGATCCCAGGACAAGTCAGTCCATGTCCATGGCACGGGTCCTCGGCACTCACCCTCTGTGTTCCAGCTGCGTGGGTTCTAAGCTCCTGTCATAGAAACCTTGTTTGGTGACTGAGAACTTAGCATTTCAGTGATGCATTGTGTACTAAGTCCACTTTGGTCTTCCTTTTAGACAGAAGCAGTGCCTTAGAAATGCAGTTTTAGACATCTGTGTTTGATGTGAGGTTTGAGTGCCCGTAAGTTTTTAGTGGCATTTCCAGGAAATACAGTATTTACTCCTTTGGAAGTTTGGTTGTTTTGGTGACTCCTTTTTTTAAAGCAGTGATTCTTGCAGGATATTCTCGAAAGTGTTCTACAGGGATTCTCTGGTCCTTTCAGGCCTTTTCATGTGTTGTTTGTTGCAGAAATTGCATTGGTTAGCAGCTCCAAGGTTTTCCAAAATGATGACAGACTAGCAAATTCAATGGCCCATGGGAACTTTGCCTACCTACCAGGCCTTAGACATGGCATCAGCAAGAGTCTCAGGCTCCTGAGAGGCCAGCCTGGCCTGCTCGGCAGACCTGGGCTCTGCTCTCCGGCCTCCAGCTCCCACTTTGCTGGGGCTACAGGGCACTGTGGCACAGGTGTTGTTGCTTGCTCCCACCACAGCATGACACCCTCTGTGAAAGTGGAGAAGATTCATCCAAAGATGGATGGCACACTACTGAAACCTGCAGTGGGGCCCACCTGCCCCGCTACTGTGAGCTCCTCAGTCAAGCCTGGCCTTAACTGCCCCTCAATACCAAAGCCAACCTTGCCTTCACCTGGACAGATTCTGAATGGCAAAGGGCTTCCTGCACCTCCCACTCTGGAGAAGAAATCTGAAGACAGTTCCAGTAATAAGAAGTTTTTAAATAAGAGGTTATCAGGTAACTTCACAGTTCTCTGTCTAGTTTAAGTGGGCATCCCCTGGGAGCAGACGGACTGCTGTCTAAGTGGCGGCTTTAGCCGGAGGAGGACGCTCCCTGAGCAGTGCACTCAGTCTCATTCCCATGGGGTTTAGAGAGTGTGTCGGTGTGGGTGTGCGAGAGCTTAGGCGACGTGAGACACGCTCTCCAGTGGTGTCTTTCTGCATATTGATGCAGTGATGCTGATGCGACTTTTTCCTGTCTTCTGAATGCAGTCGTGTTCTTAGTGATGTTGCTGCTTCCTTTCAGTGCTCACACACATCTTTATTTTAATTTTTATTAGTATGTGCTTACAATATGTAATGACCACATTCTTCACTGGGAGTTAATGCATGCACATGACATATCTGAAGTCTTTTTTTACTCTTTTTCCCACTCTCTCTCCATTCCATCTCGTCAACCCTTTTCCAAAAAATCTGTTTTTGTATTTCTGATCATCTTATGTCTTCTTTTCCTCTTTACATTTTGGGTTTGTCATGTAAGCTGTGGTATTTAAGCTTGTGTGTCTGATCTGTTTCACGTAAGATTGTGGGCTAAAGGCACATCCATTTGTGACTCAAGTTTATCCTTTGTGGCAGAGTGGTGCTCCACTGTGTATGTGGACCACATTTGCATAGCCATTCATTTGTTGGTGTTATTTATTGATAATGTGATAGCTTTTGTTTGTTATATTTTATCTGTCTTGAGATCTCTCCTGTTTTCTTATTTACAAAATAGATGAAGGAGTATTTGGCAAGCAATTGTAATGTCTGTGTGCTTTTGACAGAGAGAGAGTTTGATCCTGACATCCACTGCGGGGTCATTGATCTCGACACCAAGAAGCCCTGCACCCGGTCTCTAACATGCAAGGTGGGTAAGCCCTGAGCCCGTGCCCTGGGGGGCAGAGCAGAGCCCTGGGAGTGCTGCAGTGCTGGCCTCATGGTGCCTGCGCACCGTGCTGCATCCTGGTCTGTTTAAAGATGGGAAACGCAGTTCTGGTGAAGATGGCCTCCAGCTGATGAAAGCTGAAGTGGTGTTACAAGTTCTACTCTCCAAAGAGGGTCTGTTTTTACTGAGTTTTGTATACTTCTGGACAATAGTGTTCTTTCTTGATCAGTCTGTTACTTTCCAAGACTCATTATTTCCACATAGAACTTTAATGAGACGCTACTCTATGTGGTTTCTGTTGACTTAAAACAAGTCCAGAAGTATTCTTTGTAAATATCTGAATATTCTTACAATGTTCTTAAACATTGAAGAGTCACCTTTTACAACTCTGATTGACTTTAGTGTGGAATCGGCCTGTCCTGTCATACTGTGTCAGTTGTTTTCAGTAATTACAATTTGTGGTTTGTAATACTCTGACTAGTTTAGTCTAGTTTCTTACAAAACTAAATAGAAATTTATTATTGCTTAAAAAAAAACTAGGCTTTGAGATTACCTTATTTTGTAGTTTCTCAAAAAATACTAGAGAAAATAGAATCTAACTTATATGTAAATTAAGGCAAGAGGAGTGCCCTGCTTCTTGAAGTCTTCCCTTTTTCCTGTGGAATGTCTGTCTGCTAACTCGAAAGCTCACACATGCTGTAAAGTAAGAGCTGTGTCCACGAGGGCTGGCTGCGCGCGCCTGTGTTTCTGCCACGTAAACGAGCGCCTGAGTTCATGTGCGCTTCTCCAGAGTGGCCCCAGCAGACCTTCAGAAGGGTTCATAGGGCTTAAGAATCATGACAGGAAGTCCCTGATTTACCAACGAGTTCCACTCTGGGAAAACTGTTCTTACGTCGAATTTGTTCATAAGTCAACAGAGCGAGTCTCATGTGGCACAACTTGTGGAAGTTCGAAATTTGAATGCTCCTAAGTCGGGAACTTACTATGCTTTTAAGCATATACTTTTAACTCTTTCAGGGAGGAGGGAGAATTATAAAAGTGCTCTCTGAAAGTTAGTAAGTTGTTTTCTTCTGAATTTTACTTTTCGATGGTTTTTAATTTCCACTTAAATTCCTAATGGACTTTCAGTGGGTAAATTTTGTCTTCCAACATGGATTGGTTCTGAACCTTTTAGGGGAAAGGCTAAATTTAAATGCCTAATTTTTGGCTAGGCGTGGTAGTGCACACCTGTAATCCCAGCACTTGGGAGGCTGAGGCAGGAGGATTATTGTCAGGTCAAGGCCGTCCTGGGCTACACAGTTCGGTCAAGGCTAGCTTGAACTGCCTAGTGATACCCTGTCTCAAAAAACAAAATAAAAACAAACATCTAATTTCTTTTTTTTTTTAAACATCTAATTTCTTAAAAACTAGGGGGAAAGCCCACTTGGGTATATACTGTGGCTTTTGCTTTCCATCTAGGGTTGATGGACATCCCTACCCAAGTCTGCCCTTAAACTCTAGGTAAAACCTAATACCACCAGACAGACTGCTTCTGCCTTTCATGGGGTACTAACTGAACATACACGGTAGGGCGGTGTCATCACTGCATCTGTCACTGAAGCACAGGTGGGCAGCTGAGTGAACTTGTTTTCAGCAGCCCAGTGGAAGGTGCACAGCACTTTGCCACCCAGTTCCAAGTTTGGATTACAACTTACTCCCTGTGTACTCTGCCTCATGCCAGTGGGTTCTCAAGAACATGATCGTTCAGTGATGTGGTACCTGCGGGCAAAGAGGGATGGTTTCTTTATCCTAAGATGCTCTTTTATGTCACCTGCAAAGCATCATGGTGAGCCAAAGGCTTTCTTCTTTTTAAAACTTCATTGTGGTGAAAGCATTTTAGATGATACATACCCTCTTAACATTGGGAATTACAATGCTAGAAGTCTGAAGAGTAATTCCCATAGGACTCTTAAACGTACAGTAAATTCTCCTAAAGTGTTAGTTTTGGTATTTTGTAATGTAGAACAAGAAGCATGTAGATTAATTCACTCACATTCGTGAATGTGAGATTGGGAGTGCTGTGATTACCCTATGCTTACCTGCTCCTGAGGGTTAGGGCTCTCGACAGACTCAGACCCGAGCAGAATGTGGAATCGCTAAGCTAACTAGACCTGTGGAATCGTGTCACAGTGATTGGACTTTACTGCCACTAAGATTTCACTCAACTCTGCCCATGTTGTACTTTATCGTCTGCTACTGGTGTTAAGACGTCAAAGTACCTTGGTTTTATACAGTACCAGTAATGATGGACAGCACCAGCAGTTGGCACGAAGACATTTTCTCCTAAGACATGTTTCCATCCCGGGTTTGTATTGGTGGTGCCGTTAAACCCAGCAGTGCCATGGTTCGCCCCCTCGTGTGCCCACTCCCTGACCATGCCGTCAGCCACCGCCTGCACGCAGCTGTGAGCCTTCACTGTCTTGGTGTCCGCTGTGTCTAGGGCTTCAACTCTGCTGACACTTCTTCCTGTCTGCTGCTCCTCTCCTCTCCTCATCTTTTTAGCTTCTCCAGCATGATCCTTGTCAGGAACATTCTGTGGCCACTTTCTCTCATCCTGTAGCACTTGGATTAGAGTAGAGGGAAACAATTATGTTTAGCGTTTTTATCTCTGGCTGTTATTAAAAGAACACTTTCAAATATATATTTTATGAGATAATTGTTTCTTGCCTTTAAATTAGCATTCAGTATTTTTAAAATACTGAATACATTTAATGGTGGAAGGATTTTTTTTTAATGGAGCTGATGGGACCTTCAATGAGCAAGTTACTTTAGCAGCATAACACATGAGTACCTGTTACCTGTGTCTGCTGTTTACCAATCAGTCGCTAGCAAGTGAAATGGCAGACGTGTCTCTTCTGGAAAGAACACCAAGTCCTTCTACAGTTAGTAGAAATATGTGCTTCTAGACTAGCTGAGGAAAGGAAGTCAAGCTCTTAGGACTTGCTGTTTATCACATCTGGAGCAGTCTTTATTCTAATGGTTTAGATGGCTGTTTTTTTTGGTACCAGGGATTGAACTCCCAACCTCGTGCTTGCCAGGCAGGCGCTTGTGCCACTGAGCTAAACCCTCGGCTTAGATGGCTTTTTTGTGAAGTTATTTTGGGACATATGATGAAAATTATTACTGAGATTGCTTGTTTCTGTATTTCTTTGTTCTGTAGACACATTCCTTAACCCAGCGGAGGGCTGTTCAGGGTAGAAGGAAACGATTTGATGTGTTATTAGCCGAGCACAAAAACAAAACCAGGGAAAAGGAATCGATTCGCCATCTGGACTCTCAGCAACCACTGCAGCCTCTCAGGGACCCGCATCCCGCCCTGCCCCGCTTGTCCCAGGAGCCACACCACAGTGCTCAAGGAGTGACTCCTTCCGAATCCAAGCCTTTTGTAGCTAGTAAACCTAAACCTCACACCCCGAGTCTTCCAAGGTAAGCATACCCTCTGGCCTCCCTCAGAGAACAGACCAGGAGACATGGTCAAACCTCCGTACTATCATGCAAAAAAGTACACCTTGTGCTCACTGGGAAGATTTTTGATTGGGTTTTACTATGAAAATAAAACATGGTTGCAGTTGTCACCACTAAGTGTCAGTCTGGGCCACTCTTGATGCAAATCCAAGTAGCACAGTAAAGATGTCTCTGCTCACCATTTGCGCAGTGTCATGTGTTGAGCAGGACTAATGCTGGGACACTGCAGGTCGCAGATGGGAACATTTCACAAGGCTTCAGCAGCAGTTTTCATTCACTTGCTGCTCCTTGTGAAGTATGGCCATGTGAATTCTTGCTGGAGACTGGCAGCCAGCCTGAGTTTCTAGTAGCATCTGTGTATCAGTGCAGTTCTCATTCATTCATCGGGGTCTTGATTCTGTGAATGTAGATGGGGCATTTTGGCAGCATGGTGAGCCACGAGTCATGGTGTGTTAGGGACAGTTTATGAAGTACACACCTCAGGCACAGTGATGCTGGAGCATGTATGTTTGTGCTTGTATATTCAATTAAGTGGCACTCAAGGACTCTAGGCCCAGTTTCTAGAGGGAAAGGAAAGAGGCCAGGAGAGTGAGGCTGTTCAGCTCTAGTTGTTGAGCCGTGGGCAACAGGCCTTCTGCCAGACACATGCTTGCCTGTTAGTGGCTACTGTGTTCTCCCTCCTGTGACTGACCCTGGAAGTGATTGCCTCAGAGTGGATGTACTTCCTCATGGCAACCCCATGTGTGCCTTGCTCCTGTGGCCTCTGAGCAGTATTCCGGAGGCAGAAGGGGAAGAGGCTCCCTGAGTGTGGTCAGGCCCCAGCCAGAGGTGCCTTCTCATTGAAGTTTCTCCAGCTATAAAAAGTCAGTTTAATTCCAGAACCACACAGCAATCATAGACGCAGGAGGAAGACTTCACTGTCCCTGAGTAACAGGCCCCAGACTGCCCACATAAAGTGCTAATGCCGCCTCATTCCTCTGTTACCTCCATCCCTTCACTGTTACTTTATTATTGCCCTGCTAATTCACATTCAGTTGGAAGTTGAAGAGAGGTCAAGAAATAATCCTCTCAAACCCTGCCCGCATTTCCCCTTCTTTAGAGAGACTAGAGGGGAACCAGTCACCCAGTGGCTTTGGAATGGAGGGCTGGTCATAAGTTGTCTTTGTGTATGTCTGGCAGCCAGCTTCCTGATCACTGCGTGGTAGGAGAGCAGTTTCTTTACTCCCAAGCCCTCCAGGCTAGCATGTGTTCCCAGGGCTGGTGGCAGAGGCCAGCCCCCCCCCCCCGGTGGCTTTGGATGTGTGGTTGTGTCCGAGTTAAGCCGGCTGGTTCGCAGGCATGTGATCTGATGGATGCTGCACTTTCTGCCCACCAAGGCCTCCAGGCTGCCCTGCTCAGCAAAGTGGGAGTGCCCCCATCGACCCTCCTCCAGTCCATGAGTCTCCACACCCTCCCCTGCCTGCCTCTGAGCCAGCTTCTCGGTTATCCAGTGAGGAGGGCGAAGGCGATGACAAAGAAGAGTCTGTTGAAAAACTGGACTGTCATTATTCAGGTCATCATCCTCAGCCAGCATCTGTAAGTGCCACGTCCAGCCCATGTTGCCCTCCCCCACAGTATGGACCGGGCACTGCAGAGGGCGCCGGGGCCTCAGCACACCCATGCATGTGGGACTGGTCAGAGTGTGAGCAGCTCAGAGCAGGTGTCCCTGGTCGCTGGCACACGCTGTGTCTGGGAACATCTCTCACTGGGGCATGGCATTGTCACTCATACTTTCTGGCCCCTGGTACTCGGGGCGGCTGTCCTTCTAATAACTCCTCTCTTGAAGAAGAAAGCACCCTGGCTAGTGTGCTGGTGTATAGAGAGTCCTTTCCAGAAGGTTTGTATTTGCAATTCCCTGAAGTTATTAGAATTCTAGTGAGTTAATTCCAGTCCACCACTTTGAATGCAATGCAAAGTGAGAATAAAGACACTTAAGACATATATACAGTTACGGGGAGCCAGGGGATCCTAAGTCCAGCCAAGATGGTGGTTCACCAGAGTGAATGCCATGACCCAGGTTTTATTAATTCTCCATGAAGGCAGTGACTTAGGGACGAGTGAGAGAGAGAGTGGTGGGAAATACGTGGCTGCCATGAACTGGGCTAGGTAGGAGACGTGAGATCACTTCTACAATATGTAGAAGGCAAGAAATGCAGAGAGAACAGTTTGCATAACACGGCTGAGGTAGTATCTCATGTTTTGGGGTCGGTGTGTAATCCATTATGCCTTGGGAAGGCATAGCCTACAGCTGGAAGCAAGGCTGTCCCTCCCACCCAGCTCAACTGTGTTTTTCTGCTTCAAAGCTTACACATCAGCTCCTCAGCCAGCCCAGCTTACATTGCGTAAAGCTAATTAAAGGGACAAAGAAATGGCCTAGCCAGCTCTGTACATACCAATACATGGAGACAGGCCGAGGTTATCCAAAATGGAGATAATTGCTCCTCTTTCAAGGACAGCCCCCCAAGCGGTTCCCCACACTGGTGTCCTAGGCCGCAAGCACATGGCGTGTTCTCTCTTCCAGTTTTGCACATTCGGGAGCCGGCAGATCGGCAGAGGCTATTATGTGTTTGACTCCAGGTGGAACCGACTTCGCTGCGCCATCAGCCTCATGGTGGAGAAGCACCTGAACTCGCAGCTGTGGAAGTGAGTGCCGGCAGGAGTGGGGGCGACATGCAGGGGCTGTCTACAGCAGCCTGGGATGGAAAGCCGCCACCTCACCCACCCACCGTTCTGGGGGCCGGGGTTCATGGCGGAATGCCCACACGTGGACCAAGTTGGGAGTCAGGGGTATAGAAACCAGTCTACTGAAAAGTAAAGAGCTGTCACCAACTTGTCATCAGGGAGCTGCTTGCAACAGTGACAGTCACTAACCCTCAGAGCTCCAGCTGCCAGGGACTTAGGGAACAGGTTTAATTCTCACAGTTATCTGCCTATTGACTGTGATTAGTGTTTCAGATAAGTGCTGAGATTCAAAGTCGCATGTCGGGTTAGTGACAGGACCCGGGATTCAGACCTGGAAGCCCTTTGTTTCGCATAAAGGTCTGCACTGGGAGGACAGGCTGGGGGCATTTGGGGGAAAGCCTTGTACTGAGACCAGGGCTGGATCAGGAGCTCAGCATGAGGGTGAAGAGTGGGTTCTAGCCCCAAGGAACCAGATGGTAAGCTCTTGAGTGGGAAGTGAAGACGGTTTGAGAGACAGCAGGAAAGCAAGTGTGGTACCTGAGGAGGCCCGAGAGGCCTGCCGCTGCTGGGCCGATGTGGATGGAGTGCAGCAGGAAGCTGTTGAACAATTGAGGAACACGGCCTTTGGTGGCAGTTTAAGACATCTTGTGTGACATTATGTACAATGGCAGTGGTGGTGAACACATGCACGCGCATGTCCCTGAGAGCACTAGAAGGTTCGCTGTTCTGCACTTGTTTCTCAGGTGTGGTTTGACTGGAAGAAAAGTCCCATGGCCAGAAGCACAGTCAGCCTTGCTTGTGCGCACGTGCTTTCCTTACTGAAGGGCTCAGGGCCGGGCCGGGCCTATGCTTTGTTACTTAGGGCAGGAGTGCCCAGGTGAAGGTGGAACGTCTCCCAAGCCATCCCGACCTGGGAAACATTTTCAGAGATCACTTTGGAGAACAGGGGTTGGGTGGAACCTACCATAGTGAACAGTGAGCATTGCTAGTGGGGACTGTTGAGTTGTTCACCTCAGATTCACCTTTGGCCCTCATTGACCAGGCTTTCTGGAGTGGACTGTACCAGCGCATCCTCACTTCCCTGCCCTTGTTTCCTCCTCATCTGGAGTGGTCTGCAGCCAGAGCCCCAGCTGTGTCCTCTGCTGCCGCCTTTCCCATCTGCCAATTCTTCCTGCTCCTCCTTCCTGAGGGAGCTTGGCCTCTGCCCAGAGGCAGAACGGTGGCTCGGGGTTCTCCCCACATCAGAACACCCCCAGATAGCTGAGTGGCAGCATCTCACCCATGCAGAGTGCCTAGTGGTGGTGGAGCTGTATGTGTCCCCACACGTGGGAGTCCTTGGAGGTGCTGTCCTTAGATGCACCGAGCGTGGCTCATGTCTAGCAGTGAGTAAAGATGCCCTGGTTCCTAGTAGCATGTGGTAGAGTTTTTCCCTTGGTGAACTTTGAGGAAGCACAATCCTGAGAATCACCATGTGCTGCTCTGCGTGTCTGCTGGAAGCTGTCTTCTCACTTGCCCCAAGGAGGTAGAAGCTGTTCCTTCCTTCCAGTCGTGGGACTACTGATTGTTTTTGGTTTCTGTTTTCTTTTTGTTTGGTTTGGTTGGTTGGTTGGTTGGTTTGGCTTTTTTGATACAGGGCCTCTCTGTGTAGTCAACAATCTTCCTGCCTCGGCCTCTTGAGTAATAGTTCACAGGCATGTACCACCACATTGGGCTAAGGCGTCTGTTCTGTCGTGTTGTTTTATTTTGCTTTGTTTTTATGGTCCTGGGGCTTAAACCAAGGCTCTGCACTGAGCTACATCTCTACTCCTTTTTAAACACATTCCTGCCGGTTTGACCCACTGATGATACGCGCGTGACTGTCCCATTGGGTGGCTTATTAATTTCATTCATTCGTACCACCTGTGGTACAGGCTGCCTCACAGGACACTCAGGCATGTCTAGGCTGGGCTCAGACTTGCAGTCCTCCTGTCTAGAGTGCTGGGGTTACAGGCATGTATCTCCATACCCCACTGGACCTCTGGTTTTAAGTCAGTGCAGCAGTGACAGACATGTGTCACTCAGCGAGGAGCTGATGCCTGGGTTTGAAGCAGATGGGAAGGTGGAGCAGAGCCACAGTCCCAGGAGCTGTGAGATACTCCCCAACACAGGGTGCCATTGCAGTGGTCACTCAGCACTTGGGATCTGCTGGGGGAGTGCCATGCTTATTGACAGAGGGCGACTCTTCTTAGATGGCATCTGGCATCCTCAAGGCATTCACAGAAACTTTCGCAGTGGTGCAGGTCCCACCACCTGCTCAGCACAGACCCTTGGACAAGAGCAACATTTGAGTAACATCCGCCTGACCCCCTCAGCCTTAGTGACTCATGGGCTAAGTGGACAGCAGAAGGTGGTGGGGTAGATGTGAAGTCTTCTTCCTCAGTCTGTGGAGCTTCTGAACAGTGGCAATCAGACCAGCATGTGGGACGTGGCCATGACCCAAGTGGTCCTTCCAGGCACCTCTCCGTTCTGGGGCTGGGGCACTTCTCTTCCCTGGAGCTGGGACCAAGACCTCAAACCCCCTGCAAGGGCTCAGGATAGTCCCAGTGGATTTTTGCTCTTTTGCTTCCTAACTATTCAAATTGGCAAAACATTCACTTGGTCAAAAATAAAAATTGAATATAAAAAGGCCTAAGGTGAAAAGCCTTAATCCCCATTTCCCCTACCCTCCCAGTTGCTACCTGTCCCCTATAGACACAAATTTGTCTGTGTAGACACAGGTCAGTGTGACTAAATACTCTTACCTTTGCTTACTTTTTATTTATCAAAAGGTCACGAATTGTTTTGAAAGAACTTTAAGAAAGGACTGGTAATTGTTGTTCTGGGAGATCCGTGGACTCTTCCTTTTCTTCAGGTTTAGTTCCAGAAAATCTGGTCCTTGGGCTTCATTTTGTGAACCACCTGGTGCCACCAGCAGCCCTTGCACCATAAGCAATGGCACCAGGACCTCAGTGACCAGCTCTCCGCTGCCTGGGGGCGTGGCATATGGGCCAAGGCCTAGGACCCTGAGTTCCTAACAGGTCTTTTTGTAACACCTGTGCCCCTCCTTGGTGAACTGCGTGGGGCAGGGTCCCGCTTCACAGTCGGGCTGCAGTTGGAGCCACTTGGCATGACTCCCACATCATCAGTGTGTGTGTAGTTTAAGCGCTGGGGAAAGTGCCTGGCGCAGCCCGAATGCAGAGAGCCCTGGGTTACAGCCTGAGCTGAGCTCTCCCCGTGCAAGAGTCCTAAAGCAGCTGCAGGCACTCACACTTGGTACTTCTGGTTAACTACACAGTGCTTTTCTGTGTGGCTTCTGGAATGCCTCAGGCCATGATTAGGCCAGCTTGGTCCCCAGAAAGTGGAGGCGATAGAGCACGGCAGGCAGAGGGTGTTTCGACAAGGGCCACCTAGGAATTGGAAGTAGGGCAGTCTTGGCACTTGCCTTCCAGTCAGGCCCTTCTTCCTGTTCCATGCCTCAGTTTAGCTTTTATTTTTTTAGGGGCTTTTTTGCTTTTTGTTTTTGTTTTTTGGGTTTTTTGTTTTTGTTATGTTTTCATCTGAGCCTGTTGCCTAGGCTAGTTGAAAACTCCAGCGTAAGTGATCCTACCCGAGTACCTGGGCATGCAGGCACGTCCTGCCCCAGCCAGCTGCCTCAGCTTTATTTTTCCTCCAAATCGAAGCTAAAATACAAGTGGGGGCTCCCTGGCTTAACAGTGTGAATACTCCTCTCGTTCCCCAGCAGATACCTTGCTCAGGCATTACAGTACCACAGCTGACACCCCCTTGTGCAGAGTCCAGACCCACAGTTGCTGTTGACCAGCTCCACTTCTCCTGAACCCCTCACTATTTACGGAGTGTGTTCTCAGCACCGGGCTGCAGTGGGTCTTAAGCCATGGCTTGCTTAGTCTGGGAGTGAGGGCGGTGTGAGTCTCGGGGGCTCTTCCCAGGGAGGAAATGCCAAGTCCGGCCAGAAGCAGGAGCAGGGCTTGGGCAGGGGTGGTCTGAGCAGAGGTTGTAGAGTCTCCTGGGAATGGAAAACAGAGGCACGGCTGGACTCGGGAGCATGTATGGAGCCAGGTGGAAGTGGGGGTGAGCTACACGCTGTGACCCCACAGCGCACCAGGGCATGTGCCGCAGGCCTGCCTGGGTCTGAGCTCAGCCCTCAGGCGGCGTGTGGCGGAGCCTGGGCCTCCGAGAGTTTCTGGGAGCTGCGTGCTGGTACCTCTCCCTCACTGCCTTTTCCTTGCAGGAAAATCCCGCCAGTGCCCAGCACCACGTCGCCCGTCTCCATGCGTGCTCCTCACCGGACAAACTCTGTGCCCACGTCACAGGGTGGGGTTAGCTATCTCTCGACAGCCACTGTCTCCGCGTCCCCTGTTCTGCTGTCCTCTGCCTGCATCTCCCCAAATAGCAAATCGGTACCAGCTCATGGAACCACGCTAAATGCACAGCCCGCCGCCTCCGGGGCGATGGATCCTGTGTGTGGCATGCAGTCCCGACAAGTGTGCTCCTCGTCCTCATCCCCATCCACGCCCTCTGGCCTGTCTTCAGTCCCCTCATCCCCCATGTCCAGGAAACCTCAGAAGTTGAAATCCAGCAAGTCTTTGAGGCCCAAGGAGTCCTCTGGTAACAGCACTAACTGTCACAACGCCAGTAGTAGTAACAGTGGCGGCTCAGGAAAGAAGCGCAAAAACAATTCCCCACTGTTAGTCCACTCTTCCTCCTCTTCCTCCTCTTCTTCTCATTCCATGGAGTCTTTTAGGAAAAACTGTGTGGCTCACTCTGGGTCCCCCTACCCGTCCACAGTGACATCCTCCCACACCCTGGGCCTCAACTGTGTGACAAACCGTGCACACTCGGGGAGCCTCCGGCACGAGCAGTCAGGGAGGGGCCCCCCTGGCGGGAGCCCCACAGAGTCCATCAAGCGCATGAGTGTGATGGTGAACAGCAGTGACTCCACGCTCTCGCTGGGCCCATTTGTCCACCAGGCCAATGAGCTGCCCGTCAACTCCCACGGCAGTTTTTCCCACGCACACACTCCTCTGGACAAGCTCATAGGAAAGAAGAGAAAGTGTACCCCGGGCTCAAGCAGCATCAACAACACCAGTAGCAAACCCACGAAGGTTGCCAAATTGCCACCCATGAACAACGTCCACATGAAACACACAGGCACCATCCCAGGGGCGCAAGGCCTGACGAACAGTTCTCTCCTGCACCAGGTAGGAACCGAACTGGAGCCCCTGGGCCACCCTTGGTTCAGTCGCCAGCTCATAGATCTGTGTGCTTGGGTTAGTCGATTTGCCTGTGAACAGCCACTTCGAGTGTGCCCTAAAAAGGGGGCAGCGTCCACGGCATGGGAAGGTAAAACAGGCCCTTTCCGCAGGTTTTCTGATGCCTGCCAGAGATGCTCCTGGGTAAGGAAGCTAGAAAATGCCTCCAGCAGACAGGGCTGAGTAAGTCACCTGGCGTGACAGCAAGGCCAGCACTGGAGGTCCCACTCCAGAGCCACCAGCTGGTGGCATTTCCCAGAGAGTGGCTCTGCAGATAGATGACCCCGAGAAGAAAGCTAGGGTAAAATCAGAGGGATCTAGAAAGAGATGAGTTAAGACTTAGAAAGTCTGTCCTGTTTTCTTTCCACCTTTAGCAATTTAACCACCAGGGCTTGTGGTTAACTTTCACCTCATATTTTCTCCCCCCCGTTTTCAAGGGAGGTAGCAGAACAGGGTTTGGTATGAGCATGACTGAAGGCCAAAACCTCATTCTAGGGTAGTAGTTCAGCTGAAAAGTGGAGTGCGGGCCCCTTGGCAGGAGGTGACAGAGGGGTTTTCGAGTCCATGATTAACCACAAGTTTGTCCTTCTGCTTTCTCGTTGTCTTTCTCCGATCCTTCCCTTGCTGCGGACTTTCGTGCCCACCTTCTCCTGCAACTGTCTCCTCTGCCCCCTTGGCTCTAACCGCAGCTCATCTCTGCTCTTGTTATTTCACCCTTCAGGATATCTCCTCAGCTTGCTTACGAACAGGAATTTCAGCAGCAGCACCCCAGAGCCCTGACTTAAAATGTGAGGCTCTTTTCTACATCTTTTCCCCCCTTTCCTTACCTTCAGCACTTACCTCAAATGCCACACTGGGAATTTTTTTAAAAATACTAGGAGTTTCTTACTATTGTATAACTTCCCTCCAATAGTTTTATCATTTAACAGTATGTCACAGGTGTGGGGAAAATAACTGATTTTAAGTAGCTGCTTAGATTGTGGGCTATCAGTATGTTGTTGGTGTTTTTAAAGTGAGGTTCTTGGCAAAATGAGAATTGTGCTGTACACTAAGTCCTTGACTTAGAAACACCCATGTTGGGAACTGGACAGGTGTATTGCGTAAGACTCACTTTGTCAGCTCACAAATGAGCCCAAGTTCCATGAACAGTTCTCTTGGGAGGGAACTGTTCTGAAGTTGGGGACGTACTCTGCTTCTTCTTTTGCAGTTAGTGTAGTGCACTGGTGGCACAGCTATGGTACATGTGCCACAGCAGGCTCACCAGCCCTGGACAGTCCATGATGAGCATGACAGTGTCCAGTAGTACCCCTCCCTTAAAGGTTGGCTATAAGTGTGATGCCCTGGTGCACCCTGGCCCTCCACCTCGAGGAGCTGTAATTCCCATCCCACATTCGTGTCACCACACACACACCATGTCTCCACTTAGACAACAGTGTGTGCTCAGCTGCCCCAGGGAACAAAGAAGATGTTTGAGGTAGCAGAATAGGGCCAGCAGAGAGAAGTAACAGTGCTTCTGGAAAATTGGGGTTGTAGGTCCTGTCTACCTGAAGCCTCTGCTCCCTGGTACTTTCGTTAGCAATTTTATAGAAAAACTGCAGCTCTGGACTTGGATGTGAAACGTAGCCACTTTTAGAAGCATATACATAGTATATGTTTGTAGTATGGTGGGGTCCATATCGCTTCCGGCCAAGTTTGGACTTGTGACTGCCGAGGTAAACCCTTAGATGTTTACCATCCGGGAGGACTAGTGTCCCACTGGACAGACCCACATCCTCTAACGTGGGGATCTTTTTTTCGGCCAGTTCGAACTTAAATTTGTGTTTGAGAACTCTTGCCAGTATGCACAGGAATACTGTTGGTTATGCTGCACAAAACCTAGGGGACCATGGCTAGAGAGGAGAGGATGAGTGAGCCCAAGTCGTTTCACTTCCAAGTTTGCGTATCTGCAGAAAGGAGCCTGTAGGTTCCATGAGAGTATCAGGGAATCGCAGCTCCACATACTTTAAAGAGTGCTGTTCTTAGAAAGTAGAAACGTGACCTGCTGTTCCATGCACAGCTGACTGAGTTGGTTGAAGTCTTCTGAACTGGAAAGCTAGGGGGCTAGGCAGGCACCACCAACACCAGCCACTGTGCCACCATGGCTCTCAATGAGCTGCTGCCACGTCCGGCTTCCTGCCCCATGGGAACTGCCAGGGCTGCGAGCCTGTCACACCTGCGTCTGCTAGCCCACGTGGCCTTGGAAAACTTTCAAGGACACACAGTCAGAATACAAACCCAAAAGGCAAACACCAGCCTTTCTGTAAGTTAGAAGACCAGGCCTACATCTCTTCTAATCAGTTTTCCAAAAGTAAATCTCAAGAAAGTTGTGTCCAGGGACAGTAAAGGCTTGGAAAGCCAAGGCCTCATTTGGTAGCTGGGGTCGTAGCTCCTTGGGGTGTCTTGCTGGGGATCAGGGCCATGTACTCACTCTTCATCTTTTCCCCACCCCTTCTGTTTTGAAAGCCAAAGGCGCGTCCCTGACAGCTGAACACACCATGGGGAGGAATCATCCGGACACTTTGGAGGACAAGTTGTACCTCCACTCAGCGCTCTGGACTCCCTGATGCCTTTGAGTCGTGCCCCAGCTTCCTTGGCCTCAAGGGCGCCAGCCAGCAGTTGTTTCCCAGGATCTCCCCGGAGCTATGTCTGTAGCAGTGAGTACTCGTAAAGGACACTGGATCAGGTCAGCCACCGGATTGCTTTCATCAGTGTTAAAGTGGTCTGGACTGCTTGCTACCAATCTGTGAGAAATTGTTGTTTTTGTCTGTTTTTTAACTTGCAGTATATCATGGAGCCACTCTTCAGGTTTATTGGCTGGGCAAGAGTGTTACTGTAGATTTCCCCTTCTGCCTCTCCCTGCAGATTATTTCAGCACTGTCCTCTGTAGGTAGCCGGTAGGCACCTTCGCTCTGGAGACAGGGCCCTTCCAGGGACCTTCCAGAGGAGAGAGCGCTGTGCCCTGAGTGACCTCTAGAAGAAGGGATACTGGCTTTTGACTCTTACAGCAGTGTTCAGAAGTACAGTATGGACATTGGTGCAAGATGTCGGGACAGATTCGCCCAGCCTTTTGCAAGTAATTTGGAGTAAGAAGCTGCCAGAAGTTTTGAACTTACAAACTGCGTTGAAGCCACTGATGCCCAGGCAGCAAGTATAAACCATAGTGAAGGCTAACTTTTCATGGTACAAAAGCAATTCTGTGTGATTTAAGAAAAGAAAGAAAATGCAAACTAGTTTTGATAATGCAAAGCCAAACTGGGGGAGGGGTCAGAATGCAAAGGATAAAATCACAATGTTGTGGGGGTTGGGGGAGAGGCTTCTACCAAGATTTCCAAAGAGAAGGGATTTTTTTAGCCTTTAGGTTTTCATGTTAAACCATATGTCAGATTGGGTCAACTGTCCTACCCAGTCTTTTTTTTAAAGAATTGCCTTTTTAAAGTGAAATTATTAGGATGTACTTAAATCTTTCCAAGGCATCGCCCCTGTGCTCTTTGGAAATTGCCCTGGGAGTAAGTACACATTTCTGCCTCCCGTACTCCTGGCTTGTATGTGCCCCCACCTGCTCTCAGCCACTGCTGATGGTGACCTGGGTGCAGGTGGGGTGGGCAGCAGATCCCAAGGGAGGGAAGTGGTTGGGCGCTTGAACCTGCCTTGCGATGCCCGCCTGGAGGCTGTGGTGAGGTGTGCAGTGTTTGACCCGGCCCATGCCCTTTCCTGGACTCCATGCCTGCCGTCTTCCTGATAGTGTTTTGGAGCCTCCAGCATATTTCTTATGTGCCGCACCCCAGGGGAACTGAAACAGCACAGCCTGAGGAGGTGCTGCTGAGTGCTGTGGATGACGGGGCCACCACCACAGCTCCTAGGCTGAGACCCCAGTCCTCTGAGGAGAACACACGGAGAAGGCTGAACACAGGGTAGGATTTCAAGGCTCTGATCACCGCCCTGGCCAGAGCCAGTCAGTGCAGCCTTTTTTTCCCTATAGTTCTTGGGTTACAAACTTAAGTTTCAGGGAATTTCAAGTCAACAACAGGTAGAATGAATAAATACTTGGTTACCAGCCTAATAATGTGAATTACTACAGAATTATTCTTATTATGTAAGAAAACAAAGACTTTATGCAGATACTTTAGCTATAAATTGATGTAAAATATTGATTTTTTTAAAGGAAGGGGCGAACAGTATCTTGTTCACTTATTATGCAATCAATCAGTAAATGTTTTTAAAAGATACTATATGAAAGCTAGTAAGGAGAGATCATGGATGGGCCAGTTTGGAGTAGAGAAATCAGTCTGGTTATCCCATCCCAGTAGGGAAGAGAGGAGGTGAGAGGGAATCAGAGCGTCCTTAGTGATTCCTTGGTAACAAGTGCAATGGGTACAGGCAGAATTTACTTTCAGAGCCAAGGGGACTTGATGATGGTTATAAATTAAGTTGTTTTTAGTGATGGGATTTATATAGACAGATCATGTTGTTCCGAAAGATGTGAATAGGATCCATGATAGCAAGCTGATTCAGGATAATGTAGATATTTAGATTAGTGAGTGTTGATCATTTGATTTCTTAGACTGAGGTTTTAATTGAATTTCATTATGTCTCCCGGTAACACATGGAACAGCGGGATTAGGAAATTAGCCATTTTGGATTCTGCCTGCCACAAACAGACCCATTCTAAACAGTGCTATTAAATTTTAGACTGTTCAAATGTTTTATTTTCTCCAAAAACTACTTTTTATTATGACGAACAATTAAGACCATTTAAAAACACGGGAGTACAACTATTTTTTTGAATTAAATTAACTTACCAGAACCAAATTTGCAGTGGTTGGGTTGTTTCTAGACAGACTTTGGTATCAATTTAAAACCAAGATAATTTTTATATTCTTTCCAATAGAATTTCATGACAACTTCTGCAGTTTTCTTAGCCTACAAAAAAAAAAAGTGCTGCAATGATGAACAAAGAATTATACAAAACCTACTTTTGTATCTTTATTTTGGGATTTCTTGTTCTATTATAAATATGGAAGTATCCCTATTTCAGAAGACATATTTTGTTAAAAATGAATTGTACATATTTAAATATGTATTTTTGCACAGGTCTTTTTTTCTGATATCCTGTTTTGGTACAATTGAGATCATCTAGTATTTATTTATTAATTAATAAAAGTAAATACCTTTTTATAATTTGAAGTGGTTCACTGCCAAGCCGATAGTTCTGGAACCCGCCTCCTTTACAGTTTAGGGGACGCCTCTGCTCTGTGGAAGTCTCTGTCCCTTTAAGGTCTCAGAAGTGGACTCGTCCAGAAGCGGGCATTGATTGCTTTTCCCCAGCTGCCTGATTTCCCAATAGACTACACGTAACTAAGTGACACACTGCTTTTCTTCTGTTAGTGTTTGTGTGTGTGTGTGCGCGCGTGTGCGTGTGTGTTTGTGTGAGTGAGCGTGCGTGTGCATGTGTGCCTGTGTGTATACACTGTATGCACATGTATGTTGTTAGTATGTGATACGATTTCAAACTAATGGAAAAAAAACTGAAAGTGCCTGAACCTAGTTTTAAGCTTAGACAGATTCTCTTTAAAAAGACTTGAATGTTCAGTTGAACTTTTGGAGTTTGCTTTTTCCACCTAAATAATGTTTGTAAAATTTTAGGGGGGAGGAGTTGAGAACTACCATGCTGGTAATTTTATAAGGTGTTTTACAGGTTCCCAGTACTAAGCTGGTGACGGATTACCCAGTGGCACCAAGGGTTCAGATCTCTTGTCCGCCAGCAACTTATATTTGTCTGCTTTGTTACTCGTGAAATACAGAGTTTAAAAGAGAACATTTAAAATATTTGTATTCCAAAAATATAATACAAAGAAGTACCTCTGAGAACATTGAAAAAATATGTAATTTGAAAAACCTAACTTACAAAGGCAGCTGTCTTCCTGCAAGAGAGTTCTGTTGCCAAGGAATTTCTTAATGTTTCATTCTGTCCTGGGGTGGGGGTGGACTCTGAAAAATGATTGTTAAAAGTTTCATTGTTTAGAAGAAAATCATTTCTACATTTTGTGCGAGACATTTTACATTGTCAGATCATTAAAGTGAGCACTACATACTGTCGGTGTGAATGTAAGGCTTCTGAAAGCATTTGCTGTTTTTGAGCTTGGTTCTAAAGCAATCTCCTGTGTTGAAATGTGTGAATAGTTCGATAATTTGTACACATAATCAAGAGCATCTCAGCTGGACTTGTGTTGGCTGCTGTATAGAACATGAACAAATGTCAAGGGATAGAAAATTACTTTGGATATTTAAAAGAGAAGAAATATATAGTCTATTTGTTTTGTAACAAGTTTCTGTAAATAAAATAATTTATACTATTTATAAGAAAAAGTTGTGCTTTGCTTTATGAGAAATTAGTTTGTGGAACAAACATGTTACTAAACGGGCAATAAAATTAGGACTTCTCAATAAATAAGGTTGGCTGCATGAAATACTGGACACGTTTCTGCCTCATTGTGCTACTCAACCCTCCCTGTGTAGTCGGGCTCTTTTCCATTTCTGGGATCAGACACCCTTGTAAAAGCACCGTCACAGCCCTCTCCCACACAAGCGCAAAACTTCCAAAGGTCAAGGATATTTCTGTTGTGGATGCAAAGCTTCTCCTGGGATAAATGAAGGACTGCGTTGTAGACAGTGGACGCTACTGTGTTCTGGCCTTCGGGTCTGTGATGGAGACAAGGCGCTGACAGCGGGGAGAAGCACATTCTGTTTGACTTGCTGGTGTAGACTTGAAGACATGTAGTCAAGTAGGGTTAGATTTCGGGGTTTGGTTTTGTTCTTGAAAATCCGGTCTAAACTCTTCTTTGGCTTTGTGTGTGTACCTCCCTTACTGGCAACATAAGTGCCTTTGAGTATTCAGAGTACAAGACAGTCCTTCATTTCTAGGAATCTGGCTAGTTTTGCCATTTGAAAATAAATCATTCTGCATCTTTTTGTTGCTTAAAATAAGAGAAGCAACCGCTTTGTCCAGGCTCTTGAGAAGGAGGCAGGCTGGCTTCCGCCGCAGCGCAGCGCTCCCAGTGGGTGAGTCCTTCACTGCGAGCAGCCTTGCTCCTTCCAGGAAAAGCTGAACCACTCCACCTCTTACCCTTTTCCTTCCATCCCCTTATGTACAATGACCTGCCCCGAAGAGCGTGAAACCAGCTCGAGTCAAGGAAGGGGCTGGGCCGTTTGCATTGGCACATGGAGTGCACCAGCAGAGAGGCAGGCTCGGGTGGTTCTGGTAGACGAAGCACACAGGATGGCCGTGGCGGAAAGGTGGGAGAACAGTCTGCATGCAGCAGGACCAAGCAGGCATTCCCTAGGTGAAAAAGTTACAACTCGGGCAGGGACACTGTCAAAGGATTAACAATGCAAGTGAGGACGTGGCCAAGTGATTGAAGAAAGAGGACCAGAAGTTACCTGCAGAATCCAGGCAGGGGCTCTCAAGACGGGCTTGGTTGGAGTTACCTTCTTCTGGGTAGTTCCATCTGTGACCCCACAAGTGATTTGTTCAGGCCCCCAAAGGTCTGCTCAGGTCGGTAAGGCCAGTTACATGGGCACTAACATGCAAGATAGCGTCCAGGGACCAGAGATACCAGGGTGGCTTAGGACTTCTAGGAGTAGGCCAGGAGTGGACGACAGGGTGGTAGTCAGAGTGTCACTGCAGGGTTAATTCCAAAAGCAGAGTGCTTGGGGTTCCTGAGGGAGGCAGTGGAGTGGGAGAGCACTGGACCGGGGCCCTGTGAAGGCTGGTCTGACCACCCATGGGTTGGTTACCTTCTGCGTGGCGCTTAGAGGTGAGAGGAGATGGAGGCCACTGCTCAGCGTCAAGTGGACACAGGAGGGGACAGAGCTGGAGGCCTGTAATAGGTGGTGAGCACAGTGGGCTGTTTATCCCAAGTGGTCAGCAGGTTTGGAGAAGACACCTGGAGTGAGGGCAGAGATACAGTAGCCAGGAAAGTGCGAGGAACCCCAAATGGTGGACTTGCCTTGGCTCCAGCTTCTGAGGAATGAGCAGCCTCCAAAGCACAGTAACATTCGTGGTACTGACATTCTGCTACTAAGGAAAAGCAGCCCAGAGTGGGTTGGTGAGTCCCGTGCAGTCTTGGCTGAGTGATCCCTTCCCCGGGGCCCTCCGGCTGGAAGGGTGATATATATTGGCTGGTGACCGTTCATTGGCAAATCATCCATTTATCTCTTACCCGCGTGGACAGGGAAAATGACGCCATTACAGTAGATTTCTAAATTACCAGGAGCTCAGCTGCCACCCTTGACCGTATACTTTGCTGTTCCCATGGCTTGGACTGGAGTGTACTTTGTATATTTTGCACGTCTTCAGAAATGGAAGAATGATGTACATCTGTGGATCCATGGCTTGGAAACTACAACTTGTAGCTGGCAGAGCTTTTTGTGATTTCTAGACAGGGTCACACGTGCCTCCCCACAGCCACTGCAGAGGTGTGGTGGTTCCTAACGATGCCAGAGACAAGTGGAGAACCGGAGCCCCCTCCCGGGCCCCAGCCCGTAACTCAGGCAGGTAGGTACCAGCTATTCATTGTCCTTGTTCAAAATAAAAATGGGGAATGGCATTGAGGATTAATTTGCAGTTTGAAACTGTCATCTGGTTTGTTGATGACTGTGAATGTCTGGTCAGGTGACTGGGACCAGAGTGCGTTTGGTTGGAAGTGGCACATGTGATCGGGAGTCCTGTCAGCATCCTGTCGTCTGGGTCAGGTCAGACTGGATACAGGACGAGAACAGAAATGGACTTTAGACAATGTTCATATTCCTAAAAATTGCTTCTGGTTAGTATGTTAAAAACTGATCTAAAGCTATTCTTCTGAAGTAGCAAAAGATTACCATAATTTGATAGAGCTTTTAGGTAGACATTTCTCTTACTGGAAAGGTATACTTGATAAGTCAAAATTTCATTGAGGGAAGAAAAACTAGCATTATTACTTTTTTTAAAAAAATCACGACTTATTTCAGTGATTCTGTTTCATACAGATAGGGTATTGTGACTGACACTAGGGTTGACACAAGTGGTAAGTGTTTCCCAAGAAAATATTCACCATTTATTAAAAAAAAAAAAAACTAAACGTAATTGTTTTAGCTCTGTGCTACTTAGCAAGTGAAATTATCACTTGGTTATAATCCTATTTCATTTGACTGAAACCAGGCAAGACTTTCAGGTCATGTGTAAATGAGCTACTGCAGCCAGATGCTCTGAAGCGAGCTTGTGCCGCTGATTCCAGATCCCTTGGGAGGTTCCTGACTGCCTTCCTGCTGTGTGCAGTGCTGAGCAGTGCAGAGGTGACCAGCCCAGCTGACAGCAGGAGCCAGGCCCACTGGTCATTTAGCTGGACACAGTATGCACTAGGGGGAGCCCAATCTACCCATTTTTGTAGAGAAACTGTTTTTTTGTTTTTTTGTTTTTTTTTAATTTTCAACTTTGAGATGGTGGCCATAAGCGCATTTTCAAGGAAATGTATCTGGAGGGGTGAACTGCAGACTGTCTGAACCTCTTCTGCTTTCCGAGCGGTGATTTCTCTGTGGGGAGTCAGGGCTCTGGATCTAGAATGTCCTTGCAAGACCCTGTCAGGTTTAAAATACTGTAATTACGTGACCAGAAGGCAGAAAATCCAAGGGTTGTAATTACTACTCTATGTAGTCTTGCTTCCATAAACTGAAGTTTGTTAACATAACTTTAATGAAACAAAAAGTCTAAAATGCTGTCAGCCCTGTAACTTTGGGTACAGTTCAGTCATCCAGCAGCCAGCCAGTAGCTCTACTCAGCGCTCCTCAGTGTGGCCAGAAATGCATGGTTTTGCACATTGCTGAACAGTTTGCAGTGGTTTTCACATACATGGGCCTCACAGTAAGCCCAGTGGTAGCCGGTTTTGTAGATGAGGAAATAAACTCTGGCAGCCAGTCGGGAGCCGGGACTGGAGTCGGGACTGGAGTGTAGCTTTTCCAGCTGTGCCACCCGGTGGCGCTGTCTGCCGTGCTCCACAGGATAAAACAAGGCCTGGAGGTTCCACTGCCACTTGGGACAGGTCCCGAGCTGGAGTATTGCTGTTGGCAACTGGAGTTAATGTAAGGCGGTTCTCAAGCAGAATGTAACAAGGGCACCAATTTTATATTAAAAATCACACAAAGGACTAAACAGAGAAAATACCCATCAAAATGTTAGTGGAGGTTATCTGCGGGGGGGGGGGATTCCAGAGCAGTTTCAGTTTAACTGTTTGTATTTCTTTTGCTGTGAGCCTGTATTCCTACTAATTTAAAAAAGAAAATCAACTCCGCACATATTGTCGGAAGGTGAGAGGTGTCCTGCTGCATCTCCATCGCCAGCCGGGGACATTCCGGTTCCTGCTGCTCACTGGAAAACAGCAGCACAGAACAAATTCGTGTTTCCCTCAGGATGCCGTCAGCCTTATCTTCAGCAGAGGGGCTGAGGCAGATGACAGACGGACAGATGAGCAGGTAGAGGACAAAGCGAAGCACATTTTCAGCCAGGAAGGAGAAAGCCTGAGGCTTCCCTCTGCAGCCATGCAGGAGTTCAGCTTTGCCAGAAAAGCCACGGTTGCTCTGTAACCACTTTGGGCCAAAGGCTGACCGCGTGAGAGCTGAGGGGAAGGGGGTCTCGTAAATCTGACACCCAGCTGTGTACAGTGGAACCCTGCATGCTGGGGCAGCCTCAGCAACGACGGACAACGGACCATCTCCAAACAAGAAAGCTGAGCTGCAGAGCTAATTTGCTAAAACAGAATTCTGCTAATTTTAGAAAAGTTTTTTGTTGGCATTGTTTTGTTTTTAGAGACAAGGTCAGGCTATGTAATTTAGGCCAGCCTTGAACTATGTAGCCCACTATGTGGCCTTAAAATTACAGCGATCCTCCTGCCTCAGCCTCCCAAGTGCTGGGATTACAAGTGCACCACCACGTTCAGCTTTTTGGGATTTTTTAGAACTCGGGCTGTGTAGTTCAGACAGGCCTTCAGCTCACTGTGATCCTCTTGTCTTAGCCTCCTGAGTCCTGGGATGTTTACAGGTGTTCACCAACACACCGAGCACTTCTGCTAATTTTAAATGGATACAAGGAACAGTCCTCCACAACCGACCTGTTGGACTTAAAAGACTATTCACTGATTTTTATGGTCTGGGGTCTTGTGAGTAGTACTGACGTTCTTAATTCTTTTAAGAAATTCTAGTGACCACTGATGAGGTTTACTGGTCAGTATTTTCTGAAAGCTGTAGGCAGCCAGCCCCAACTGCCTCATGATCATTAAAACCCCCCCTCCCTTCTTCAAGCCCTGGTCTCTGCCCCATGCCTCGCTCTGGCAGCCACTGCCTTGCCTGTTCGAACTGCTTCTATCACTTCGCCATTAAGTACCTTGTTACTTGCAGTGGGCCCCTGATGTCCTCACCTGTGACACTCACTTTACTGAAGAGTTCTGTCACAAAGACATGCTAAAATGTGCCCAGTGATTTCCAGCCCGATGACATCACTGTGTCTCTTGTGGACAGATCATTCCTGTCAACAAGGAAACACACTAACTCTTAAACCCCAAAAGCTCTTCTTTCCTCCTCTGCTTCTTCAACTTACACCACAGGCCAGGCTCCCCCTGCTCATCGCAGTCCTGGGCCCCCTCTGCGTCGGCACTGTGGGGCCCTCCTGGTGGTGGTGCTCACTCAGCCGTCAGCCCCAGTGGACTAAGTTTACACCTGGGAGAACATCAAGATTTTTTTTTTGGTACCAGGGATCGAACTCATGACCTTGCGCTTGGCAGGCAGGCACTTATACCACTGAGCTAAATCCCTGTACCCTAAGATTTCTTCATTGCTGCTGTTACGGTCTGGTTCTGTTTCTGGGGGAAAAAATCATGTTGCCAGTATACAAGAGTTTTAAAAACCTACGTTCAGTAAGTTATACTCCAGAATCTAACGCCAGCCTCCTAAAAATTGGTAACGGCCCATCTCACAGTGTTACTTCTTTCTGAAGGCTTAGTGTGAAATCATGTGCCTTCCACTTCCTAAGAAGGAGACACAACTGCGAGCGACCCGCGGCTCATGCTGTTTCTAAAAGGGGTGATGGAAAGTTAATAGGCAGCCGGCAGGCATGCCCAGCCCAAGGGCTGGGAGCGGCAAAGCGGGAACTGATGCAGGGGTGGGAGCTGACCACTCACCATCCCTAAACTCCCCCAGCACAGAGAACACTTTTCATCAAGAGTAATGTGAGAGGCATTTTAACATTACTGGAGCCCGTCCTTAAAGTGATGTATTTGGGAAAAACACAAAAGTAAACTGAAAAAAATGACAACACAGTATTTATTTTACACAGGGCACATGGCGAGTGAGCTACAAAACCTCCGAAGCAGCTGTCCCTTCTAAAGGAACTCCCTCGTTGAAATGGTTTCACATATTGATGACTCTGGAAAGTTTCTGAACTCTGTTTAGCAGCAGATCACCTTTCTTGATCGTTTCTTGGTACTGCCAGTTCTTGCTATCAGGTCTATGAATAAATTCGAGAAAAAATGAAATTATTTAATGTCACATTTCTCCATGACAGTAGTTGACTTGCTTTTTTAAGAAGGCATTTTAAAGTGCCCCTTTCTATGACAGTTTAACAAACAGTACATAGAAGGAAAGTACCTGTTCGTTTCTACTATTTCGTTCACTTTATCTATTTTGCAGTGCAGTCTCCCTGCAGCAATGAACCTGGACAGTTCCCTAATTTAGAGAAAGGACAAAATCAGCATTAGCCTCAGAAAGAGCCCCGGGAAGACAGAGCAGTGGTGCAGCTGCACGCGTGCTGGCTGCGCGAGGCGCCCGGCGCGTCTGCCGGACCCTTGGCTTTCGCCTGTGGGCTGTGAGTGGCAAACAGCGTGGCAGTGCCGTAGGAGGGAGTAACCAGAGATGTCAGGAGGAAGGAACTGGCAAAACCTACCAACATACACAGCTCAAAGCGAAGACCCGTAACAGCATTCTGCAGGCCCAGCAAGGCCTTAGGGTCACTGCCCCTCCCTCCTACTGCCCAGAACTCTGGGCCGCAGCCACGCGCAGGCGCTCCACTACACTGTGCTGGAGACCACACCTCTCCCTGTGCTGTCACGGAGACTCAGCACCAGACTCAAAGCCAGCTGTGCACCACGCACTGTGTTCCACACGAACTCCTGCCTGGCCTTCCCGTGTCCCCGCCACCCCATCACTGCCCAGCCACGCCTGCATCTTCTGACCGCAAGGCCCTGGTGTGTGCGTGGAGGAGTCCACATGGCAGCACTCGGCGTGGGCCCGGAGCATACAAGATGAAGGCGGTGCTGCCCTCTCTGCAGGCTCCTTCCCACTACAGTGACCTTCGTGTGTATCTGCTCTTCCCATCTCTCCCTCTGCTACAAGGAAGGCGCACGGAGAAGGGAACATACAAACTGGCTCCACATCTGTGGAACCATCTAGCACTCGGGTGAGACAGCCCCACCAGTTGGACCAAAAATGACAGCAGCCACCTAAAAACCAGAGGAAGGAAATCTAAAAGCCACCACTACAACTGCAGTGTGGATAAGAGAACTTTTGGCAACAAGTGGTTACCAATACTTCACATAACTTTCAGCCTCTCAGTTAACTTCTCCTTAACCTGCCTTTCTTACCTGGCAACAGCAAGTGAGGCTCTGAGGAAGCTGGAGATGACACACATGACTATTCTGATAAAACGGGAAAAAGTTCTTGTTTCCCTGCCCTAAAACTGAAGGAAGCAATTCGAACGGGAAAATGTAGAAATTCACACATTTAAAGCTATTGACACTTACTGATCAATGAATTCCACACCGACCCCAAAGGCTTCTGCCATGTAGCCAAGGGTCAGTGACCTGTAGGACTCCAGCAGCTGGCTGTAGGCGTGGATTCGCATTTCTCTCACATAGTACCGATAATGAGGAGCGAAAAGCCAGTCCTTTTTCATTTCCTGCTCCACGACAGCTGCAACCAATGAAATGACAAGTTACCAGACTCTCCCCTGCAAACAGATGGGAAGACTAAACCAATCAGCAGCTGCCTGAGTGGAGTGAGACCCCGCCCACTGCCCGCCCACGGGCACGCACAGCTGGGCACTGTGATAGCAGAGGACCCAGGTCAGAAGCAGTGAAAGAGCCCACTCAGATGCTGGCCAAGCTCAGACGTTAAGAATTCCACCAGGGGACTTCCTGTGTCCCTAAGTAACATACAATTTTACCCTTTTCTCTTTTGACAAATTCTAACATAGAAACAGAAGGTACAGTGACAAATGAAAAAACATCAGAAAGAGATATAAATCATTTTTTTTTTTAAGTTTACCGTTTTTTTCCATTACTTTTTTTTTCCAAATTAAATCGGGTATTTTTAAAAGGTTACAAGGTTAAAGGCCCCTATAATGCAAGCAATATAGGGAAATAACTGATGAATCCTCTTGCCAGATATGTAAATAGTTAAACAAAACAACTATTAGACCTAAAGATGTATCTGTAACAAAAACTAGTAGCTGTGGGCCCGGGACGTAGCTCCAGGGAGAAGCACATGGCCACCATATGCCAGGCCTGGGTTCCAGCAGCCCCAGCACAGCAAAAAAATACAAAAACAAAACACGCAGCTGGTTTTAGAGAGAGAGAGAGAGAGAGAGAGAGAGAGAGAGAAAGTTAACAGATATAACCTAAGAACTCTTTAAGAAAAGTGAGCAGTAACCTGTTTATAGGATGTTAATGGGCAAGCCACACAAACGCAGATTATTTCACTCATACACCACTGCTTAGTGAGGGTGCGATACAAAAGAAAAGACCTCTGCTGGCAAGAAGAAAGCTTCAAAGAACAGAAATGAATAGTAAAATACTCTGCAGAACCACTGCAAGAAGTTCTGTGGAGGTAGAGACCTGAGGGGGCTGGACGGTGTGCGGGGCAGGGAGGCTGAGGCCGGGACCTAGGAACCGAGGGCCGATCCCGCAGCGTGTAGTGTGGGGCCTACAAGGACACAGGTGAGTCAGAAAGAACTGCCACCCCGGACTGTGAGGTGAACAAGGCGGGACTCCCCGGAGTAACTGGTGGGCAGGCGCGAGCCAGGCATGTGTTAGCACTGCTCAAGGGGCAGAGGAGGCGTGGGTCTGGCGCTTGGCAGATGTCAGAGTCACCATCATCCACAACGGAAGGAAGACGGGGTGGGGGGCAGCAGGACTGGGGAAAACAAAAGCATGGCACCGTGGAACCAAGGGGACAAAGCACCGAGGTAGGATGCTGCCCAAGGGACACACGACTGGGAACACACACTCAGTGGACACTGAAGACGAGAAGGAGTGCAGAAAACCCCAGTGCCATTCCCGTCCTCCCTGACCAGCTGCAGGTGAGGGACAGGCTCTCCCAAGGGCTAGATGCGCAACAATGACACACGGTGTGCGGCCGCAAGCAGGATGTATTCACCGTCCACAGAACTGTCCCTTAGGCACGCACATCTCCCAAGAAAGGGGAGTGTCCCCAACAGGGCTGCGGACAGCACCCGCTCCATCCACGGAGCAGATGGCCGGCCCAGACCAGGGCGGCCTGAGGAGCCTTCTGCGGGGCCTCATGGTGTCCTGCTAACACTCTCGGACCAGAAGGCCAACTACAGCAACACACAGATGTCCTCCAGACATCGCTGACAGGAGGAAAACTTAGTCAGAAAGCAGCATATGAAATACACTGGCCATGGGCATGTGTGTGTGTGTGTGTGTGTGAGAAGTCGCCACACGTCCTCGACTTCAGCTGCAGGGTGACAGCCAGTGAGGGCAGCCGCCTCTGGAGAAAGGGCGCCGGCCAGGACAGGCCAGGACAGGCCAGTGAAGGCTCTCTGGGTGCGAGGAACTGGGGTCTGTAAAACTATGTATCAGAGAACAAAAGGGCCAGAAGAGCAGATAACAAAACAGTAAACGGTTACTTCCGAAAGTGTTTTGTCTGAGTACAAGTGTGTACAGATTGGGGAAGTTGGATATAGTATTTTCACGTTCTTGGTTTAGTTTTAACTTCTAAAAACAATCAGAGATCACTCAGCAAAGAAGGTGATTTCCTATTTCAGTTGAAGTATCTTAAAGCACATTATCCCAAGTATTTGGGAAAATCTTACAAAAGCCAACAAACTGCACGGCTCACTGTGACTGCACTGTAGTTCAGGACTCACTGGATATCAACTTTCCTGTCTTCGGCACTACAGTATCTGGGACACATCTCAATTTAATAAACTTTTTGAGCCAGGGCACAGTGGTGCAGGCCTGTAACCCCAACGCTCAGGAGGCCGAGGCACAAAGTCTGGGCCAGCCCGGGCAACACAGTGAGTTCAAGGCCACCCTGAACTGCACACCGAGACCCAACAAAATAAAGCACACCTGTGCTACGGCACAGGGCCTGTGAGCGCACTCAGTTCAGTGAAGACGTCAGGCAGAAAAGACCACGGGCAGGGGCACCCCCATGGCCTCCGGCACAGGTGCCTCACAGGAAGAGGGAGGCATGGCTGGCCCTGCAGTGACTGGCCCTGCGGCGACGAGGGTGCTCTGACTCAGTGATGAGGGCTGCACAGCCTTGGCCATGTGCCAAACACTGTGCACTGCGCACCTCAAACGCTCAAAGTCATGGTTTACACCCGAAGTTTGCAAAAAGAAAGGGACATGCCATTAGGACTCCGGGCACGAGGAAGGAAGGAACATGCTTCAAGGGAAAAGGAAAGTCTTCCTGGTGTGACTGAGAAAGCCTCTAGGTCCCCGCCGCGCCCCTCGCGACAGGAATGGTCAGCCATGGAGACTGCACACAGGCTCTGAAGACGAAGGCGACCCGAGGGAGCAGCGCTCTTCTTACCCAGTGACTGGAAGAAAACCGAGTAACGGCATTCGTAGAGTGAGAACAGGTACTGCCGCACCGCGGGGAGACTGTGCAGCACCTCCAGTATCTCTGCTCCCTTAATGACCTACGAGGTTGTCCAGAAACAAAACAGCGTAAGTCACTCACACAAGGTTACACAGCGTGGGGTTCTCTACAGAGAGACAAAACGGAAGTCAAGAGCGAGGTACAAGACCCACATTAAGAAACAGGCAGGGAGACTATGGGGTTCGGGGTACGATGGAGGTGCAATGTGTGCGTGGATCAATCGCCAACACATATTTTCTAAATAATAAAACGAATCAAACTTATCCTTTCGTGATTCTGCGTGTGGCCGAAGCACACAGCAGCCCTTACTGAACCACACGGGTCCAGGCGTTACCTTTTCCCTGAGGTCTGGCCTTTCTAAGGCAATCATGCTGACATAGACAGTGTAAGTCACAAAGGTCTTGTAGTCCATGAGCTCGTAGGATGTGAATGTCGAAACGGTGTCCAGGAAGAGCTCGGCTGCCTGTTTGAAGTCTCGGATAGCCACGCAGTACAGACCCTGATACACTTTGAGGCGGTTCCTCCTGTCCCAGTCTCCTCCTTCCTCAATTAAGCTACAAAATAAAGACAGTAAAGTCACAACTTGGGAAGAAAATGCTACAACATCTTTAACAACTTTGACAATAAAGTATTTCACTGAACAACTCAATCAATTATCTGACCAAACATAATAGCTCTGAATAAAGAAAATAGGCGAATCAGTTTCTCACTAGCAGCACCGTATTTCAGGGGCAGAAGTCCCCACTACTGGAAAATACCTTTTGGCCTTTTCTGTGTTCCGTGTGATGAGATCATTATCCATGTAAAACAGACCGATCCTCAGGAGATAGAATACAATATCCAGCCGGTGACCGAGGGCCACGGTTTTGTCGTAAGTCTTTCGAAAGGCTGTCAGAGCTCCTTCCTGCCAAGAGAGTTAAGCACACCGTGAAGGCCACAAGACGCCCGCCTGGCGTCTCTTCCACGAGCTGAGGAGCAGCAGTGGAGATAAAACACGACAGCCAGGAAATGACGGTTGTTCTTTCCACTTATAAAGAAATGCCTGGTGTTTGCTTAGAGTCTAAGAAAAGACGTGAGAGAACCATGATCATTTACTTACACTTGTAAAGCACTACTCATTGTCTCACATAGTCAGTGGATCAGGGATTGCTTCCAAGTAACTTTAGTGTAAATTACCCATTACTGTCATTCTAAAAGTAATGGGAATCTTATCTCAGTCAGTGATTCTTAGACTACAACTAAATATGCAAATATATGTTTCCAACTCAAAGCATAGTGGAATAAAATGATCCTAGTGTTTTACTACAGAACATGAGTAAAATCACTTGTTTATACTTGGTACTTTCCAGAAGCTGTGTTGGCTGGTTTGTTTGTTCTTTGTTTTTCTGAAACAGATCTCCCTGTGTAATCCCGGCTGGGTAGGAACTCATGACCCTCCTGCCTCAGGCTCCTGAGTACTGACTGGGATTTGTGTCACTACACCCCACTTGGTTTATTTTATGAGTTAGTTATGCTTCAGATCATAAGATAAAAGTACTATCCTCCACTAAAAGAAACCAGGGACCGTTAACCGGCAAGTTTGTGACATTGAGTTGTATCAAAAAATAAACAAGATCCTGTCAAAAGGACAAAGAAGCTTCTACCAACAAGCTTGCAACAGCTACAATAAATAAAGACTATAAGCAATGATAACACAATAAAAACCCGTGAAAGTCTAATAGGTGTTTAATAATAACCTTTTTGTTGGGTACTGGGAATCGAACTCAGGACCACGTGCTTGCCAGGCAAGCGCTGTGCTGCTGAACTAAATCCTGGCATAGCATTTTTTAAAAAAGAGTAAACAGGAAGGGAAAAGGGACCACTCTTTTTAGGAGAATGTTAACCACTTACCAGTCCAATTATTTAAATACACAATTACCAGGAATTGTATATTTTTCTCATTAATTTTGTAACAAATACGAAAACAATTTTATCAAATTTATTCAATACAAGAACCAAGTGGCTGCAATGACACCTGCCCCAGTGATGCTCGGGACAGCACACATAGGCTGCCCAAGCAATGCCCGGGTGAGCTGCTCTGTGGTTAATAAACCCAGAAGGGATACACAGCCAAACACAACCACTCTGCAGCTTCCGGTGCTGACTCCAGCATGCCCTTAAAAGTCAACAGCCTGAAGTTTGCCATTCACGTATCATTCCTTACTCTTAGACCCAAATCATACACATCTACAGCCTAAAAGTAAATTAATACCAGTAATTTCACTTTCCTGCATTTTCCAAATCGTCATGATGACCAAACCTTAAACTGATAATGACAGAAAAACACCTGTTTTAAATTTAAATAGTAACATTTAAGCACTTACTGGTGCAAACCTTAAATCTCAGTTCTTTGCCTTTATCTTTGTCAGCATTAAGTGGAAACCACCATTATCCCTGTTTGACAGATGAGGAAACTGAGGTTCTGTAAATCACTGTTACTCAGGCTGGAAACAAAAATCAGGTAATCTGATCCAAGAACTTACACTGTTTAATTTTGTATATAACACTGTATCATCCTACATCTAAATACTTAAGGATCTACTAATTAAAATCAAGAATATTTAAAGCCCATCCTCTTAAACGATTACACAACTACTGAATTAAAAATGCTTAAAGACCCAGGACCGCCAGCACACAGGAGGCAGAGGCCGAATGATTGCCATGAGTTTCCTGCCAGCCTAGGCCACATATCAAGACTGTCACAAACAAAAACTCCAGGACTGGTGAATGCCATAAAACACAGCATGGTAAAATAGAAGCTGTTTATTGTCCCAGCAGTTTCACTTCACAGATTAATCACTATCCTAGAAAAATACTAGCATACGCACATAAGGAGACATACTCATGCTTTTTTTTTTTTGGCAGCAGTTAAAGCTTTAAAAGCAGCTGAACAATGTTCACATCTATCAACAGCTGGACAAACTACAGAAGACATACACTGGACACAAACACACTACAGAAGGCATAGTCTATACTAGAACATGAGGCACCAGTTAACCAGAATGAGCAAGATTTTCACCCGCTGACAAGGAAAGTCTGCTCATATATAATGCCAGGTGCGCACAGTAAACAGGACCTACCTGAGAATATTAGGATCCTAGGTATGTCGCAAAAATGTTTTTCATTACTACTCATTTTCTACGGGGCATACACACACACATAAAAGCACAATAAAAGAACTAGTACGGTTACCTCCAGCAATGTAAGGAGTAAAGATCAACATTACTTTTAGATGCTTAAAATAAGACTACTACTAGTGTCAGTTCTTAAAATGCACCACAACCAGAGCTGCTGAGGATGATCCCGGTTTTGCGAAAGCAGCAAGTGAACAAAAACCTCTGCCTGTGCAGTATGCTTCAGGAAAGCAGAACGAAAACTGTCTGGCTCTCTGAGACGACTCTAGGTCACTTCTTTGCTCCTCCGCGCAGGACTCGCTGGTTCCCTGCAAGCATGACCACCCTCAGAAAGTTACTGTCTGGTAGAGACTAGCCCCAGCGTTAGACTCCAGAAGCACACCCGGCGCTCACCTTGTCCCCGATCCGGCAGAGATACTCGGCCTTTGCCATCATCGCGTCCCGAATCTCACTCTCGCCAAGATTTTTCTCTGCATCTTCCAGCTCCTCGTCCAAGCGTTTCAACTCTTCTTCGTTCGCCTTCTTCATCTTGCTGACGAGGTCCACGTCTAGCTGCCAGTCCAGCGCCTTGCACAGGGCTTCGTAGTAAGGGGCCATGTCTGGAAGCCAGAAGCCGGGGTGTCGGGAGGAAAGCGACCGAACCCTGGGGCGCTCGTCGTCCGCCTCGCCCGCCCGCCGACCCTCGCCCTGCCCCGCCCCCTCCGCAGGGGTCTCCGAGGGGCCGGGGCCCCTGCCAGGGAGAGGATGCCGAACCCGCAGGCTGCCCCCACCGACGGCCTAGGCCGCTGACTAGGCGCTCACTGTTGTCGCGCACGGCCGCCATCAGCTCGTCGCGCACCGCCGCATCCCCGCGGTGCTCCGGCAGGCTCAGCAGAAAGCGCAGCTGCGCGATGCGCAGGTCGGGGTTCTTGGGCAGACCCTCCTCCTCCAGGTTCTCCAGCGGCATCGCGGCGGCTCGGGCACTACTGCTAGCAGACAACCCGGCTTCCTACAGGCGGTAGCGGAAGCGGGAGGAGTCGACGAGGGCTCCCGGCCACCTCCGGCCCGGCTTCCGGTCGCATCCCGGCCGCCGCCAGCGGCGCCCTCTACCGGACACTTCTGTAATCGCTTCTTCCCGGCCGGAGCGCTTGCGCCCCCGCGTGGCCACTAGTGGTTTTACCTCGTCCAAGGAACCGCGCAGGCCCGGAGCGACCAACTTCAAATTTGGAATGCTTGAATCTATTTTTAGCTACTTTTACTTGTCATTGAGTCAGTAATTCAAAGGAGTTGGCAAGCTTTTAAAATATTGAAAATATAATAAGCGTGATAGTAATGATAAAAGTAACCACCACATTTGGAAAGTACCCTTGTTTTAATCCTTTAAATACTGTTTAGTAGTGCTGTTACCTTTTTTTTTTTGTTTTGATACTGGGGAGCGAACTCACAACCTCGCACACACCATTACCATTTCCTTCACACACAAACCTTTACACGCCAGCAGTTCCAAATCCTTTGCTCCTTTCCATACAGATGCTTTGGAACTGGGAATGGTTGCACAAAGTCCCATGTAACAAATTGACCATAATTTCTTTTTATCATTCTAATAGGAGTCACCTTAGGCTAGCCACTGTTTTTATTATCCTAGGATGAAAACCTTCGAATGCATAAATCGTTTTACATTTTGAGGTTTTCTTCTCAGCATGAATTTCCATGCAGGAATAATAGACAATGCAAGAAACAGTTTTGTGATTTTTGAATATTTCCTGTCAAATTGTTTCCCAAAAGAGAAGAATCAGGTGATGCAGCCTCTGAAATAGCCGGGAATCTCACATCTCACGGGCATTAACCATTCCTAAATTTTAAAATATATGATTTTGTACAAAGTAAGTAAGCATCCTGATGATAATTAAAATGACAGGTAAATATAAAGAAGCAAGAAAAGTAACTTGCATTTCACCACTGTTGAACCTTGCTGAAGAACTTCCTTTTTTTTTTTTTTTGTACTGGTAATTGAACTCAGGACTTTGAGTTTGCCAAGGAGGCACTTATGCCACTGTGCTAAACCCCCTGGCCGCCGCTGAAGAACTTTCTAAGTATCTTTCATTTATTTATTCAGAAAACATGATTACATGATTACAAACTACTAGACACCAATTTAGGCATCAGAGATATGGCAATGAAGACTACAAGGCCGCTGTCTTGGGAAATCACCTCATATAGAAGCATTTTCATAAAAAGTTGCCTACCAATATTAACAGGATCTTTCCAGACTTGCACTACATTTTTAAATTATTTTGTGTATTCCATCATGCTCTGTGACTATCTTGCCATATCAATAAATATAGACTGACCTACAGGATGCTGCTGTGTTATGTGTCAACATTTCACCCATCTCTATTCATGATGATCAGTCTTGATTTTTGACTTGATTGGCTTGAGAGAGGCCAGGCAGATTAGTAAAGCATACTTCTAGGTGGGTCTGGGTGGGCCATGGGGGCATGACCTTGGTTGGGGACTGTATCTGACTCCTGGTCCCTTCTTTGACTCTTCCTCTTCTCTCTGCTTCCTAAACACCTTGAACAGAGAGCCGTTCTGCTTGGCTACACCCTTCTACCATGATGTGTCTGCCTTGGAGCTGTGCACCATGGACTGAACCTTCCGAAACTGTGAACCAAATTAAACCTCTTCTCCAGGAAGAGTCAAGTGTCAGGTATTTTGTCCCAGCAATGGGAAAACTCATCAATACAACCCTTAACTGGGACCTTGTTCATTTTTTCACTCTTATGAGTGCTGCAGTGGCAATTATCTGTGTGTGTTTGTATTTTCATACTTGAGTAATTATTTTTTAAGATGTTCAATTACTAAATAAGGCAGAAACATTTTAATGTTGATATATTCTGCAAGGACTATGCAATTTATTTTTGCATAAATGATGTATCTGTTTACCTTTCACCAATAGTGAGCTGATAGAAGCACCAAAGGGAAGAAAAAGCACCATCCTTTCCTCATGCACTGCATGGTACTTGGCTGATGCACCTGATTAACACCCACCCTTAATCCTGGCACCCTTAATTCTAGCATTGCACCATGAATTAATCGTATGCTCTAAATTCAGTCATCTCTCAAAAAACCCCTCCTATGACTTCATGAGGCTTTGGGGGAACACAAGCCTAGACACAAGCCATAACATTCTGCCCTGGGATCCCCCAAAACTCATGCACAGTCCTTTATGGAAAAAGCCATCTTCAAGAGTTGCCAAAGTTCCAACAGTTTCAGCATCACTGAAAAGTCCAAATCTGAAGTCATGGGCTTCAGGAGATTTAAGGCAAACCCTTAGCTGCGAGTCCCTGTACAAATGAAAAGAAAGTTAAACACTTCCAACATTCACTGGCACAAGTTAGACATTTCCATTCCAGAAGGAACAAAGAGGGGGATACAAAGGAATGGCAAGAAAACAAATACAAAATCATCAGGGCAAACATTAAGTCCTGTAATTCCATGTCCATCATCCATGGCAATCTGCAGCAAGATGTGAACTCCACAGGGCTTACAGCACTTCCAGTGGTTGTAACTCCTGTGGCTTCTCTCTGCCCCTGTTCTGCTCTCTCCTTGTAGGTTCCTTCATACAACCCACATTCCCGGCTTCTCCAAACTTCTGGGGTCTCTACTGCACCTTTAGCTCCACACTCAGAGCTTCACACAGTGTCCTCTCAGGGACAGACTGTCTGGCCTCCCAGACCTTCTTCTGACATCTGGGTGGAAGCTTTCCTGACCCTACCACTGTATTTCTGCATACACCTAAAACCAGCACCACATGGACCATGCCAAAGTCTGCTGCCAGCTGGAGCAGTAACCAGGCTTTCCTCTCTCTTGGCTGTAGGATTTAACTGTCTGGATCACTGGCACCCTGAATCCAATTCTGAGGAGCAAATTCTGTATGTTACCACTGTTCTGAAACATGATACTTTGGAGCTTTCTTCTCAAAGCGAAGTCTTTTACCTTTGCAATTCTGAGGCCGCAAATGCTGGAGTCCTGCTGGTTCTTACAATGTCCTCAGGCCATCTGTTTTGCTGTTTTCTTCTGAAATACTTGACTTGTTCTTGTGAGTCTTTTCATTGACCAGTTTCTCCCCTGCTCCATCTTTGCAGTCCACAACTATACCAGAGCTTCCTTTCCGACCAAACTCATAACATTTTAAAGCATTCTGCTGAGCTCTCTGTTCTTTATGCTCAACATAAACCTGGCTAAACACCCCCAAGCCATGCCACAGCCTCAACATGAGACTGCCTTGAAATTTCATTTATAGGATTAATTGGTGTGCTGCCCTTAACCTCAGTTTCAGGCGATGTCTTTGGAATGGAGCAAAATGCAGACAAACTTTGTACCAAGCCATAACACCAATGCAATCCTTCTTGAAAGAGACCTCCCAAGCCTGGTCTTTACCAGCATCATTTCCATCAGTATTCTGGCCTTCTGAGCACTGACCAGATTCTCTCATCACATATGGCCTAAGCTACTCCAGATCTCCTTTTCCAGCTGACATCTCAGAATCTTTCCAAGTTCTTCCTGCAAGCCTGACCCCAAAGCTCCTGAACCACATAGTCAGACACAGTCACAACAGGAACCCTACTTCCCTTGTACAAAATGTCTTCTTAATTACTTTTCTCTCATTGTTAGGACAAAATACCCTATACTCAAAGTTCAGGGAGGAAAGGTTTATTTAGCTCACAGCTTGTAGGAGGAAAGGTTTATTTAGCTCACAGTTTGTAGAAGTTGTAGTCCAGTCAGTTAGCTCCAAGGCAGGGTGGTAACGCCGAGGGGCACCACAGAGGACAACAGTTTGTGGCAGGTAGAAAGTAAGTAGCAAAGCAAACAAGAGACCTTAATAGCATCTTTCCTGCCCTTTTATATCACATCTAGGCTAGTAAGATTAGGGTGGTACTAAAACAGTCAGTAGACCAATGTAGTAAGGGCACACCTTAATCCAAGCATCATCCTCTCTAGATCCAGCCACCTAGAAGACTGTGTGAGGCTTTGGGGTGACATCTAGACACGAGCCCTAATACCCTTCCTTGCCAAAATATTTATATCTGTGAGCACGGCTAACAACAATATTGTTACCTTCCCTTAGGATTTCATTACTAGTGAGGTTGAGCTGTTTTCCACATTTGCACATCACGCATGTATTTCCTGCTTTGTAGAACACCCAGTGTCCGTTCTCTGTAGCATCTTTCCTCTTCCATTCATAAGCAATCATCCTATTTTCAGGATAGTAACTGGCTTGTTGCAAAGTTTTTCCTAGACAGATGTATGTCCTAATATAGATTCATAATCAGATTAAGGCTGCAGCCAGGGGACCTAATTTAGGGGACATCTTGTGACTTGTCACTGTCCTGGGTACAAATGACCCAGAAGCCACGCAAGGCCCGCTGTCTTTTTTTCTTGCTTCCTAGCACCATTACCACTGATTGCTGGGAAATCAATCGAACCCTAAGCTGTTGCTGTGGTTTAGTTCCTGGTGGATCACAGCATCTCCTCCGCCGGCATTGACAGCACCTCGTTACTGGACAGTAAATCGCCGGCTGCATCAATCTCCTTAAGCCATTAGCTCGTGTTGCCTAGATTAACTCCTCCAGAAGGACCCCCTCCTGAGCTGGAAGTCTGGGCTCCTGCGTCTAATACGCGTGCTCTCTAAGAAATCCTGGCCCGTGGGCCGTAGTGTTGATGAAGGGAATCCGGCGAGCCAAGTCCACGCGTGTCTTCTTCGCGTGTTCTGATCCCGGGTTTGTTCCTAAGCCTTACCTGCTCAGGCTCTGGGACGCAGGGAGCCCCGCACCCAGGGAAGGAGCAGCTCCTCTGAGTGCTAAGGCCTGCCCCCCCCCCCGCCACGCCAGACTGCACACGAGGACCCCTGGCGCTGCACGGGGGCCACGGAAGCTTCCCGGGAGATGGCGCAGGGCAGAGGGGGCGGGGCGTGGCAGGAGGCGTGGCAGGGGGCGTGGCAGGGGCGGGGAAGGGGGGCGGGACATGCACTAGCTGCCTCCGCAGGAGCTGCTGCATCCGAGTAAGGGCTAGAGGGCGCGGTCGGGGCAGCCTCGGCCTGGAGAGCAGCAGCACGGCCTGGCCTGGGGGACCGCGGTTGGAGCCGGTGGCCCAGATGGGAGGCCGCAAAGACCCTTCCCTCGGTGGAGACCGACTCCCCTCCTCGAGTCCGCTGCCCCCTGCACCTCTGCCCTCCCTCCACTGCCCTCCCTCTGCCTCCTCTCCTCCGTGACTGACCACAGGGCTAACATTCTGGGCTCTCTTTCTTTTTAAATGTACATTCTTGCTATCCTCACAATAAATGCTATTTACAGCCTCAGAGTAAAATTCTGCTCGCGGGAAAAACAATATAGTGAACTTTAACTCTGACCCAACACTCCAATTTCTGACAGTTTACTCTGCAGATATACCTCCAGCAATGCAAAAAGTAAACATACACCACGTTATTCACTGCAGCTGTGTTTGACATTGTAAAATACCTGAAATAGCATAGATGCTCAAACACAGGAAAGTGACTGGATAAAATATGGTACTGAACGCAGGGCATGGTAGTGCATACCTGTAATCTCAGCATTCTGGAGGTTGAGGCAAGAGGATCGTTGCAAGTTCGAGACCAGCCTAGGCTACAAAGTGAGCTCAAGGCCAGCCTGAACTATGTAGGAGACCCTGTCTCAAACAAAACAAAACAAAACAAAACAAAACATTACCTGATACATAGTGGAACATTATGCAGCTGTGAAAAAGAAGAAAGAAATTCTTTATAAGCTGATATGGAGTCATTTCTAGAAGTCTGAGGCTACTATTTAACAACTGAAATGATAAAGGAGGCCACGGGCAGAGGCCCTAGACAAGACATAAATTCAGGGCTGGGGCTCCAGCTCAAGGACAGAGCACTTGCTCAACACTGATGAGATCCTGGGGTTCGTCCCCAGCATGATGGAAGGAAGGAAAAGGAAGGGAAAGAGGAGAAAGGAAGAGTCTCTAGCTTTGGAATCCTTAGCCGGAGTCCCAGCTGAGAACATTAGGGTCACAGCCAAGTCCACGCTACTCCTCTGCTAGAATAGGTAGCTAGAATAGGTAGCGTGCAAACTGCGACTTTTCCTTACTATAAAGTTAGAGAAACAATCTTGGATACATTTTTTGCTTTTTGGTCTTTTTGAGACAGGGTTTCGCTATGCAGTTCAGGCTGGCCTTGGAGTCACTTTGTAGCCCAGGCTGGTCTCAGACTTGCTATGATCCTCCTGCCTCAGCCTCCCGAGTGCTGGGATTACAGGAGTGCACCATCATGCCCGGCAATCTTGGATACATTTAAACAGCACTGTCAGCTACCAAAAGATTCCACAAAGCTCATGTGAAGTGAGTGAGACACGAACACTTAAATATCTCATGGTTTCTCTTATATGAGGCAAAAAATTAGAAGTATACATATATATAGAAAGAGAGAGAAATATAAGATAAACACGAAGTAGGGAAAAGTGCAAATAATTCCCTAAATTCCCTTTTCCGCTGTACCAAGAATATTTTAACATTATGCTAATTCAGTTCATTTATACTACTAGTTTCTCTCAGTTCATTGAAAGAAAATTTTGTGCTATTGTGTTTGTTTCTTCTTTGTAAGACAGAATCTTATTAGCTCTGAGTAACTACTTTGAAGATAATGATGCACACTGTATTAACTGTTATTATTCTCTTATTAGTTTGTTATGAAATTTTGTTTTAGTTTTTTGTAAAATAAGGAAAAGTAAAAAGGAGACGGGAGCCTTGGGGAAAATTCAACAGCGAACCTTAAATAGCCATTACCCCATTGCAGGAGGCGTTCACAGCGCCTGGTTCCCTGCCTTCCACTACCCCGCCGAGGGCGCTCTTTTCTCTGGGGTTTTCCTCCGGCAGGCGGTGGGTGGACTCCGGGGGTCCAGCAGGCTCTGCGCGGCTCCCAACTGGCCGGCGGGGAGGCTGCAGTACCGAAACGTCCCGGAAGAGGGCAGCAGTGCACGCCGGCCCCGGGCCGCCGAGGGCTGGGTGGGGAGAGGGGGCCTGGCGCTCTCTGCACCGCGGACCTGGCGCTTCCTAAGCATGGCAGGGAAAGAGGGCAGGAGGAAATCCTGCAGAGGAAAACCGAGGAGTTTTGACTTACAAATGCAGTCAAAGATCCGCAATCCTAGTTTCGGAGCCGGAGATGGACTCTGGTGCCAGTCAGACCCAGAGGTGGACCCCGGTGTCGGACCCAGACACGGACCCAGTTTGAGACCCGGAGGTGGACCCCAGTGTCAGTCAGACCCGGAGGTGGACCTGGGTGTCGGACCGGGAGGTGGATGGCCCCTGGAAAACCCCCAACGTATCGTTGCCCCCAATCAGGGCCACACTGCAGGGCTGGGCTCCCCACCCCCACCGGCCCCACTCCTCGCCACAGCAGGCGGGATCTGGCTCACAGCACAGGCAGATCTCAAACATCCTCAGCAAAGCCCCCTGGCCATGGGTTTCCAGCGTGGGTTAGGGTGGCCCCCTGTGAGGCGGCTTTAAGTAAGGGCTGACTGACTCAGCACCGACCTGAAAGGCCCCTCGGCATCCACCATCCACCGGAACGCACTGGGAACGGGCCCTGGACCATGGCTGTGCAACAACCTCACGACTTCTTCACGTCTGATTTCCCTGGGAAACCACACTGCCGTATTTACAAGGAAACCTTTCTCCTGCTTTGTTTTTATCTTAGCCGAATCCTAGTGACCCAGGCGCTGGACCGTCTGGGAGCGCAGGCCGCTGCGGTTGCATCACCAAGCTCGGGTCTGTCCCGGCCCTGCAGCTCCGTGCCGAAGGCCAGGCTGCCAGCCAGCGGTGCACAGTCGGGGGAAGCTGGTCCCCAGCCACACTGCCAAGGGTGTGTGGCTCTCGCCCCTGCCTCTGTCTTGCTCTGCTCCCTGCTTGCTCCCCTGTTCTGCTCACCAGCCGGGCCAAGGGACTGAGACCCTGAAACTTCCATCCAGATGAGCCTTTGCCCCAGAACATTGCTCGCGGCAGGGCTCTGCCACATCAGGGGCGAGCCCAGGGCCAGGCAGACACCAGCACAGCAGCCCTGGGGCCCAGGCTGTGTGTCTCCGCTGTGTCAACCTGTGTTTTGACCTCTCTCCCTCTTTGCCTGCAGCTGCTGATAGTCTCACCACCCCCACTGCCTTCCTCGGACCCTGCTCTCCTCCCAGTCCCCACTCTCTAGTCCCAAGGGGTGTGGACTGGGGGACACCCTCCCACGCTGCGAGCCTGGAGAGGCCCCGCCAACCCGAGCGCTGCGCCTGCTGTGTGTTTCCAAGGCCCAGAGAGGCTGAGCCCCGTGGCCAAGGCCACGGCTGACGCATGCCAGAACAGGACCCACGTGCTGCCGGGCTGCTCGTCCGCTGTTTCGCATCCGTTATCAGTCACCCTCACTCTCCTCCACACACTGCGCACGGCTGCGAGGGTGCTCGCCCCCCAGGCAGCGCCCAGCCAGGCCTTCACTTCCCCACGGAGCACGCCGGCCTCGGCCTCTAGGGGGACCCTCTGGTGTCCACCTGGGGTTTCTTTCACACCTGGTCTCATCTTTTGTTGATGTTGTTGCTCTTTGCCAATAATTAAAATGACAGCTGCTGTGACTTCTCACGGAAGCCTAATTTAGAATGTGGAGTTGAGGACCAGCTCACCCTAGGAGCGTCATGGACCTGGGCTGCAGACATCTGTCTTTCTCCCTGTCCTTCTCCCTGGTGACTTTGCCAGGCCATCTGGAGGACGCACCCTCTATGTTTCATAAAACGACTCCTAAGTCTTCTTTCCCACTTCAGCAGCAGTCCAAGGGCCCCTCGCCTGCAGCCGGGCACTGTTTAATGGGCTCGAGACCTGGGTCTGCACAGGGACTGCTGTCCACTGAGCTCCGGAAGGTCCACGGAGCCCCTGGCTCTGCTCTCTGGAACTCAGCGTGGCATTGCCTGGGATCTTCTCTCTGGGCCCCATTGGGGCTACTGTGTGCTGGCTCACAGCAAGGCTGCGCTGGGTGAATAATCGGCAGGTGGCAGTGGTGTGGGCGTGCCCAGCAGTGGGTGTTTACGGGAGCCACTGTCCAGAGGGAACCAGGGAAACGTTCTGGAAACATACAATATTGATGGGTGCACAAAACGGTGAATGCAACTAATGCCACTTTGTTGCACACTTACTGAAAAAACAGTGGCTCGCAGGAGTCTGAGGCAGGAAGCTAGCACCCATCTCCAAGAAAAAGTAAAATCAGAGAAAACATTCATTACGTATATTCCAATTTCCTAGGGCAGAGGCTCATCTGGATGGAAGTTTCAGCTGTACAAATCACACCCCCCTTTCCTTCTTTGTTTTAAATATGAGTCAGGGAAAGAAAGGTTACTCAATATTGTTGACAACTGTTTCTTGACTCTTACGAGGCTTCCTGCTTCCTTTTTCTAATCAGCGAAATACTAGAATAAAAATTCCCTGGTGGTTTTTATTGCTTCCCTGCTACTAGTTTATAGGAACATTCTTTTCTTTTTTCCCCTCACTGAGCGCAGACCTTGTGAAAGCAAACAGAAATAGCTAGACAGGTTTATTTCACGGGCCTTGCGTTTAATCAGATTGTCTCTGATGGGGCGTTTTCTCAGGGGAGGTCATCAGCGCTCCACCTGTCACACGGGCACTGTGCAGTCTTATCTTCCCCCTTCAGAACCACGCTGGCTGATAGATTTCCTAGACGATGGACAAGCCCAAGTTTTGTTTAAAATATTTAGCATCCCTCCCATTTTTTAAAAAAAATAGAGACACTGATTTCCAAACATTAATCTTTATTTCAGAGAAAGATAATTTTAATCTGTTCGAAATGGTGCTACAGTTTTTGTATACCAGATTTCTTATCACTCAGAGATCTTTAAGTCTGAAGAGCTCATATCTCCAGAGGAAACTCTGAGCAGGCCTTGCTTGAAGAAGCCCAGCTAGCAAAGGGACAAAGGCATACTGGGACCCGGGCCACAGGAAGCACCTCCTATGTATCCATCGGCCTCTCCTGAAGCAGAGAGCAGAGACGCCTGGTCAGCCTGCAGGGGAGTGGTGGTGGACAGACAGCAATGCCCCGGCCCAGGACTGAGGAAGCACCTTGGAGCCAGGCATGAGGCTCTAAGGACAAGGAGGAGGCAAGGAGATGTCAGCAAGAGTGAGTCACGGTCACTGTGACCCCCATGATGACAGGTGGCAAGGGTGTCGGCTCCAGGAGTTGTGCATGGTGACTCCCCCAAAATACACAGTCACATGATGAAAAAGTCATCCTTCTCCTCCACACACTGATGGCAAACCATGACGGCGTCACAGCTAAGGGGGAAGCACAGCACCCCTGACCCTGTGCCCAGCTGAGAGAGTGTCCATCCTGGGCACAGGGAAAGGAAGGGAAGATGAGCCAACTGAAAGTGCAATTCCCACCATGTATTGCTAAGGAGGCGATGGAGGCTCACAACCAACCACAGAGGAATCAAAATAAAGATCTGGAGAAGGCAGAAGATGAATGGGAGGGATCGAAAACACAGGGACACGGATCTCTAGCCAATGGGGAGGGGGCCAAGAGATGGAAGCTGAGGGAACAGACAGGAGGGGAAGGGTGGGAAGAGAAGTGTTGTGTCCACATACCAACTCCCCTATGAATGCAATCAGTATGTGCTAATAGTTACATGTACTAACAAATGTAAACATTGTTTTAAAAAGCAATCAGCAGTCTGGGTGTCATGGCTCGTGTTTGTAATCCCTCAGGCTGGAGGATCATAATTTCAAGTCCACCCGGGGCATTTAGAACCTTAGCAACATTTTGTCTCAAAATAAAAGAATGGCTGGGAACGTAGCTCAGTGCAAAGGCTCTGGGTTCAGCCGCCAATACTGACTCCTCCCAAAGCAAGCAAGGGGACATAGAAGGGCATTTTACAACCACAAAGCTGACATTTATTAAAACAATATAACAGACATAGTGTTTAAGTACCAGACTCCAAAAAATTAAATAACCTTACAAAATTACTATTATAATCAGAGACTTCTAGATAGCACCCTTCAACAGCATATCCAGCAAAAAAAAAAAAAAAAAGAAAGAAAGAAAGAGCAAGAACATAAAGGAATGAAAAATACAATCAATAAACTTGATGATACTCATGCTGATAGAACCTTACATCTATTGGATGGGAGAAATATGCATTATTTTCAAGGGCCCAGGAACACATATAAAAAGTGATTACAAGACCGTAAAATAAATTCACAATTAACACTAAACATTCAAAAACCTTGATGTTTATAATCCATAATGTTAATAATCAAAATCAGATCTAAGTAACTGGGCATGGTGGCACACACCTGTGATCCCAGCACTGGGGAGGCTGAGGCAGGAGGGTTGCCATGAGTTGGAGGCCAGCCTTCACTACCTAGCAAGACTATCTAAAAAAAAAAAATTACATCTAAGCAATCTAAAAATGATGAAAAACTCTTACCCATTTGAAAGCTAAAATGCAGTAATTGATAGCCTTTGGATTAAAGAGGAAATAAAAAGAAAATTCATCACTTTTCTAGGAACCCATAAAAAGAAATGCACAGTGTACACATTGCCGAGTCACAGTGAAACCTGGCCTGGAAAACAGTCTACACCAAGCTTCCTTCATTGCAAAGAGAAAAGGGGGACAGAAACAGAAGACTCACTGTTAGCATTTCTAAAAAGAACAACAAAATAAACACAAAGAAACTAGGAAGAGAGATGAAATAAACACAAAACTCCAAAATAATGCAGTGGCACAACTGTGTGGTGAGGAAGATACCTAAATCAAAGTCCTGCTTCCTGGCAAGGGGTATGGAAATGAATAAACCACTTCAGGTCCTGGGTAAGGAAAGATGGGCAAGGGAGATCCTAAAAGAGAACATGAAGAAAAATAGTTAAGATGAGAAGGGCAAAAGGAGAAATAGCTACAGATTTGGGGGTGATTGAAAAAGTTTAAGAGGATTTAACAAGCAACCCTGTTATGGTTGGTGTCTGGGTGGCCCCCCAAGCCCCATGCAGTCATGGAGGCAGCTGAATTTAGTGTTTGTGATTGGTTTGTTGTCCAGTACTTGAATTGGTGGTGTAAGTGCTGCACCCACCCAGAGGTGGAGCCAGCATACAATATAAGGGAAGGAAGAAGGTGTGTTTTCATCCTTTTTTGCCCGGTTCACTCTTGCCGTTTGTGGCTGCCATGAATAGCTGCTCCTGTGCCACACCAACCTGCCTTGGAGCCAGGTGAATATGGACTGAATCCTCCAAAAACTGTAAGCTGAATAAACCTTTCCTTCCCTAATTTTGGGTGTTGGATATTTTGGCTCTGCAATGAGAGAAAAGTAACCAAGATAAACCCCAAGACAAAAATTTTTAAGACTTAAGAAGATAGATTCCTCGTGATACCATGAGTTATGAAAACTAATCCAAGGAAAAAGGTTTCAAATTTCAAAATATCAAAGAGAAGTTGGAGACACTGATATGATAAAGGATCTAACACATTTTCCCCCTAAAATAGATGCTTTGGAGATAATACAGATGTTTGAATATGGCCTGTATGTATAGTAAGAAGTATTTGGGGCTTATTATTCATTGTGTTTGCTGTGATAAACTTTAAGTATGATAAAATCCTTAATACTTAAAACTTTCATACCGAAGTACTTAGGGATGAAGTATGAGGCCTGTGACTTATATACCCACATACGCACACACACACACACACACACACACACACACACACGTGTGTGCATGCATGCTTGCCTCCTCAAATGAAACCACAGTAATGGAAGCATCAGAGTCCCGGTGTAAAGTCAGACATGGTGTTCAGAAGAGAAGACCAGAGAGGCCAGAAATGAACCCACGGGTCATGGGTGGTTGAGTTGTGGTGCAGGAAGGGTGACTGACTTCTCAAGAGACATTGCTGATGCCTTGAACAATCACAGAATCACAATACACCTGGGTCCCCATCTGTCTTCATACCACAGCCCAACACTACAGACATTTGAGATGACAGAAAGTTAGGCAGGGATGCATTCTCTACAACGCCAAAATCCCTAAGAGAGCATAAGTGTACCTTGCATCTCATTGAAATTCAAACAATTAAAGTTGCATAATGAAGTATCCGTGATAAACAGCAGGTTCAGACACTCCAGGAAGTGATAGCCAAGGTGTTGTACTGTATCTGTTCCTCCCCTGCTCCCTCTGGGTTTGATTCCACAGACGTGCGGGCTCTGCGGCTGTCAGCTATTGAGATGTGGCCAACTTGAGCAAAAAGAAGACACACTCAAGGAAGATGTGGACATGCACAGGGTGCAGGGAAGCCAGCTGCTTGTGGAAGCTGAAGCTGGGGAGAAGAACTTGGATCATCTATCTTAAGGTACAGAGAACAGAGACAGAGACGATGGCTGGGCATTGTCCTGAGCAGGGCCGGCTCCTGGCTGTGCTTGGTGGGAGAGCTCTTCCTCAGAGGAGCCACGATGTGCTTCCAGGGAGAGGGGCTGATGTGGGCAGGGCGGAGCCCATGGTCCTGCCTAGGTCTTCCCACTCTTTTTTTTGAAGGTAGTAAAATACAACAGAACAAAGCCAATCCAGGCAATGCAGCGAAATTGGTACAGAACTTCACAGCAGGATAGCGGGATAACAGTACTAGGTTCCACTGTATATCTCGTTATCTTCACAATAGTTGTCCATTCAATCAGTTATAGCAAAATAAAACCTATCAAAACAGAATATTGAATAGAGCAAAACAATTAATCAGAATAAAGCAAAACAGTGAAAACAATATTTGCCTTCATAGAGATGATAGAAGGAAATCTCCCATATTTGCTGTATTGCATATGGTCATCCTCCCAAGAGATGCACAGACCTCTGCCCCTAGTTGCTAAAGTGGGGGGGGGGGTGTTTGATACTCAGCCGCTTGCCAGTAGGCTCACGGGAGACACTGACTGGTTCTCTTCCTGGCTCGCCCACCGCTCGCTCGCGCCTCGGCCGCTTACCAGGAAGGCAGGCAGGTTGCTTTCTTGCTCTGCGCCCTCAGTTCCAACATGGCTGGATCTCAGGAGACGCTGACTGGTTGTCTCCCTGGCTCCCTGCTGCTCTGGGTCTGCCCACTCTTGCTGACTGAGGCTTGCAGAGAGGAAGCAGGGTCTCGCTCATGTGCTGTCTTGTCCTCCTGGGTGTGAATGCACTGCCAGTCCTTTGCCAGTTAATCACAATGCCAAATCAGAAGAGCATGATCTTCCCATGAACCTCCCTTCCAGGGATCCAGCAGGATTTCAGCTGTTTCTACAGGGCATGGAACTGGGGAGATGGGCTGGGCAGCAAGCTGTTTTCAGGGTTTTCTCCTGAAGGCTTGCTGTCTGAAGCTTGCCCTTTGGCTGGTGTCTGCGGTGGCTCGGGCTGCCATGATACAGCGCCACACACTGAGTGGTTTAAGTTATGGAGATTTAATTTCTCACGGCTTTGGAGCTCAGCAGACTGAGCTCAAAGCAACAGCTGACAGCGCCAGATTCTCCTGGGGCCTCGCTCCTGGGCTTAGAGACACCGACCTCTGCCCACTGTGTCCTCACCTGGGCTGCCCCTGGGGTCCTGCTCTTTTTTCAGGGACACTACCTTGGGCCTCATTTTCCCTTAATTTCCTGCTTGAATTTTTGTCCACAGATGCAGTCCCCTTCTGAGTTACTGGGGGAGCCAGTGGGGCTTTGGCATGGCATTTGAATTTGGGGAGCACACAGCAGGAGCGGGGGAGGGAAGGATGAGGTAGGACTGGAGCTCAGTGTCCCAGGGCTTCACCTGGGCACCTTCTGGGACGGGGGGAGTGGTGGCCTGGCTCAGCTGGGGTTCCACACAGACTCCGTGTGCTCTTCTGCAGAGAGCACCACACCAGAGACTCCCTGACTGACTGACACATGGAATATGTGCACTCAGGGTGGAGGAGGGCTGGGCACAGCTGCCAGCCCAGGGCAAGCGTCCTGCCCTCAGAACGCACAGGAGCAGCAGCAAGTGGGCTCCAAGCCCCGCCAGTTATTTAATGAGACACCAAAGTTGCCCTAGCTGCCTCCCCACTATCCCACTTTATGGGACAATGCAGGAGCTATTGAGAACACAGGTGTGGCTGGCTGCCTACATTTGAACCCTGGCCCTCTGGTCACAGCTGGTGGGCACATCAGCCTCGCCATGCATCTAATTCCTCATCTATAAAATGGGTCTCAGTGCTGGGCGAGAGATATTACGAGTTGACACATTGCAGCAGTGGCAAACCCGTGGGATGCATATTGCCGCAGCCTGTTTGCACCCAGGGAAAGTTCTGGAAGGCTCACCATCACGGTCACAGAGCATCCAGCCAGCACTGGCTGGCATTACACAGCGCTGAGAGACAGGAAAGGTTACCTTGTTTTTTGTTTTTTTTAATTTTTTTTTTTTTAGTGCCGGGGATCGAACTCACGACCTTGCATTTGCCAAGAAGGCACTTACATCGCTGAGCTAAAGCCCCGGCTGGGAAAGGTTACTTTGAAAATTCAGAGTTGCTGGATGACGGGAGGACTTTTCCCTTCCTCAGGAGCTGAGGCCTGGACCTCCGAAGACCTCATCCCCTGACGGCAGTCACAGAGCCTGCATCTAACACACGGCCCTTCCCGCACTCCCCTCCACTCACTGGCCTCTGGGCTGGGAGGGGAAGGAAGAGCGTGCCTGGGGCAGCATGCTGCGCCACTGCAGAACAAGCCACAGCTGACAGCTTGTCAGTCCAGGCAGAGGAAAGAAAATGAGAAAGCGGAGCAGCCAGCCCCCCGAGGCCCAGCCGCCCGGGCAGCCCTGCCTGTGGGATGATGGACGCCCCTGAGGGTGACCTCAGGACCCTGGCCCCAGGCAGCCTGCCTCCCCAGTGCCCCGTCCCCACACCACATCGAGCTGGTCACTGATCCACTGTGAAATGTGTCTTGAGGTGCTGTGACTTGACTGAGGGGCAATGTCCAAGGGTCTCAACAGGGTCCCCCACGCTGTTGTCCTTGGTTATCATCCGAGGGCACACGCAGGCGCTCTGCACTTCCTGCCTGCCACCTCATCTAAGAAAGCGGAGTCCAGGTTGGGCTGGGGGCAAGCAGATATGAAGGGTTGCTAAGCATCCCACATGTCTCCAGCCACACAAGCTTATCTTTTTCTTCATGGCAAAAACTACAGCCGGCTGCACTGGTGCTCACCTCCTCCCAGCACCTGGGAGGTGCAGGCAGGACTCTAAGTTTGAGCCCCGGCTTGGCAAGTTAGAGAAACCCTGTCTCAAAGTGGAGAATAAAAAATGCATGGGGAAGTAGCTCAGTGCCCAGGCCCTGGGTTCAAGTCCCACTACCAACAATTAATAATAATAATAATAATAAAATTTTTAAAACTGACACGTCTTGATATGGGTTATGAAATTTCTTACTACAAATGTTAGAAGTTGCTATTTTATGTTGGAAAATAAGAAGATATATACATATATAGAAAGGGGGCAGGGAGAGAGAGGAAGAAAGGAGAGAGATATATATATAGAAAGGGGGCAGGGAGAGAGAGGAAGAAAGGAGAGAGACAGAAGTAATTGGCTCAGCAGTTCCTGCCGTGAGCACCACCAGACTCTCTTCTGCCTGCCACCACGTACCTCGGTGAGGCAGTGCTCAGAGGCAGGTAGCATAGAAGGGTGCTCACTTCCTACCCGGACCAGAGTGAAGCCTTCCCAGTGAGGGCCTGGGTCTCGCTTTCATGCTGTCTCCAGGTCATCCTGAGCTTGGTCACGTGTTGGTCCTGGTTTGGGTTCTGTTTTTCTCACACATGTAAAACCTCTGCAGCGCTGCCCTTTGCTCCTTCCTCCTGGGGCTCTCAAGGCCTGCTCGCACATCTGGGCTCGGGGGTAGCCTTTGCATATACGCGTGCTGCTCCATGGGCACAAGGCTGCTTGCGGCCCTTGGGCTCCTACCTGCATCAGTACCCACCTGGGTCAGTACCCACCTGCGTCACCTTTTAGGGGCTGAATGGCTGCAGAGAACTTCAGGTCTGTATCCTAAGAGAATCATTGTTTTTCCTTGCCCCTTATTCTGAGCTGAATGCCAATGTGCCATGTTTCCTTAACATAGACATTTCTAATAACCAGCACCCTCCCGACGATTACGTCAATAAAGTGTTTTCCAATTATCAGCCTTAACTGGAGCATTTTGTCTGCTCAAAATCAATCTGCCATCTAGCTCGAAAACCTTTTAGTTTCGGATCCTAGTGGATTCCCTTAGGTGGGTGCTTGGCCTGGTGCTTCTGGGGAGCACCCTTTATTAACTACTGCCAGTCATGAAGAGATACTGCTGTCAACATGCTGTCGTCACCTCTATTGCCTGCACAGAGACTGCGGCCCCAGGTTTCCCTGTGTGACCTGGTGTGACTCGCAGGTCACACTCCTGGAACAACAGAGCCCACAGTCTGTGCTCTGATGGATCATGCAGCCACTGAGCAGCACCTCCAACCCCCCGCTGCACTGCCCCGGACACGCCATCCTTAACCGGTGACATCTCCCCTGCCACGTGTCACAGCTTTGAGGAGTATGTCATAGAATGCCCTGAGCCAGGTCAGAACACCATTTCCCTGCCAAAGCAAAGAAGAGGATGAACACAGTTTGCAGACAATTCACACCTCCACTAAGAGGAGGTTTTACTCTTCATATCCATTCACCTGTCACCCATCATCACCTTTTTTTGATTTCCTGAGACAACGCTGATTGAAACTCTAGGAGTATTCTGTTTTATTTTCAGCTAGGATGTGCTCAAGTTCTCAACAAAAGCCTGAGAAAATGACAGCACTTTGCCATGGACATGTGTGGACACGCGTGTGGTATTTCATTTGTGTGATGAGGGTCCAACCCAGGGCCTGGGTATGCACTGGCACCCTCTGCCCCCTTTTCTCTTTCAATGCTTTGGACTCATTTCACCTTGATATGGATTAGAAAGTGATGCAAAAAAAAAATGCTCTTGTTTTGAATTATCAGGGCTTGGGGTGCTTACATGACATTTGACCTAATGGGTCAAATAATTGCATGGGCCCAGCTCACCCTGGACTTCAGACTTTGTACTCTCCAGAAACACTCATGTAAGACTCCGTGTGTCTTCACATGCAGTTTCTCCATACCCTTGCCTTTTCTCTCAGTACTGAACTTTCTCCTCGAATCCTGTGTAAGCAATGCCAGAGAATGCACAGCCCCAAGAGCCTGGCACCCAGAGAAAGCCTTCTCTTCTTGTCCTTTATTGAATAAACACTCAAAAATAATATTTAATTTTCTTCTCATTAGATTTATTTCCATTATCTGAGAGAGGAATTAAAATTGTCTTTAATTCCACCTCTCGGAAATAACTACTGCTAACACGGAAGACAGCTGTCTGTTCTCTTAGAAGCGGGGGCAGAGTACGTAAGGGCTTTCTCCAAGTTTTGGAAGTCAAATCTGATGATAAAGTGAAGTCACAATTTGCTACCAAACTGAAATAGCTCAAAGGGTCACGTACTAAATTAGCTCACATTGAACTTGTTCCTGAAAAGCTGGGGTTGCTTCTGATGGTGCTATCTACTCAGTCAGCCAAAATACTGTAAACAGTCCTGAGCGTGGAAGTGCAGTTTATGCCAAGTGTTCTCTCGTGAACCGCAGAAGAGCAAAAGAGCTGAGGGCTTTCAAGAATGGACTTGGGTACGGGAAGCCAACATTAGTGTCCACTAAGAAGTGATCCACCAGGGAATTATTTTTAAGGCTCTTTCTTCCATGACACACCATACAGTCATTTCTTTCTTGTTTTAAACTGATGTTAGCGTCTAAATATATAAAAAAACTAAGTATGACTCTTATTGCAAGGGCTATATATATCACCCGTCAACCACACAATGTCAGCTACGCGATGTCAACTTCCCTTTTTTTGGCCAATTGGGTCTGAGATCTAAAATAGCCCCCCAAAGTCTCCTGTGTCCAAAGGGGAAGCTTGCAGAAAGTAATTGGGCAACAGGGCTCTAACTTCACCAGTGGTTAGTCCATCAGTGAGATCATGATTGGCTAGCACCAATGGGAAGCAACAGGCACTCAGGAGCTGGGCTATTGTGCAAGTGAATGAGTCACAGAAGGGCATCTGCCACTGGCTCTTTCTCTCTGACGCCCTCTCCCCCTGCTGCTAACTGCCATGAGGTGAGTGGCCTTCCTTCTGCTATAATGCTCTGTCTCACCTCAGGCCCACTGCAATGGGCACAGCTGGCCATTGACTGAAACAGTGAGCCAAAATCAATCTTTGCTTCCTTTGAGATGTTGCCTCGGGTATTTGGTCACAGTCACAACAGTCTGACTAACAGAGTGTGGGGGAATATTCCCATGATATGATTTCTCCAAAGAGAAGCAGAAATGTCAGGAGAGTTCTGCTCACCAAAGACTTCACTTCAATGAGGAAAATGCTAGTATGTTACCCATAGGTGATATCCCAGATAATATTTTCATCACTGGATTACAGACAAAATAAAGGCAAGGAATAGTATCCTCGTGATCTTACTCCAATAATCTACTGTTTGGGCCAGCATGGGGTGAAGATTGTGGCTGAGGGTTGGCTCCTCGGGGGTGCTAGCCCAAACACTCTGCACTTATTCAGAGGGAATGCAACAAGCTGAGGTCACCTTGACCTGCGCTGGCCTGGCTCAGGTCACATACTGATAGACGTAGCGTATATGGTAGCCACTGTCCTTCTTCAGCCTGTTAGTGCCCTAGTGACACAGTCCTGACTGTGCCAGGGAGCAGGGGCAGCATGGATGTGGGCCTCAGCTGACCAGCCCAGGGCACAGCAGCACCCCACACAACCAGACCCATGTCCTGGGGCTCTGGGTCAGGGCAAAGAGATATCAGCCTGACAGCCAATGAATACCAAAAGCATTGACCCTTTATTCCATCTCACCGGAAAACAGCACACAGAAGCGATCCTTGTAACCAGAAAGCGCGTCCTTAGAGAGCTTCCCTATGACTGCACCTTCGCACGCATTCCCTTACCCGACAATGACGTCTACCAGAACACTGTTCCTGCTTCTCCTGCAAAACTCTGCCACGTCCAGACCCCTGGTATCTCCACTCTGTCCCCATCCTCTCTCCGAACCTGATTCATTATATCTATCAGTGTGTCTGCTCTTACTGCCCTGCCTTTCATTTCTCCGTTGGTGGTAGTTTCTTCCATTTTCTTAACTTAAATTTATTTTTTAAACTGATCCATAAGAGCATAATAACCATGCACATTATCTGGACGCCATGTGGTGTGTCCATACATGTACACGTGGTATGATCGAAACACAGTGAATGTTGATGCTTTTAAAAATTTATTGCAGTAAAAGGCACATTCCCGTTAATCTCCCTCAGAATACTTCTTTTGACAGTTTACTGATCGTGTCAAGTTGAGTCAGAAATGCCCGGCTAAATTGAATCAGCATGGTTCTGGGTGTGGAAGACCTGCCGTGGGGAGGACGGTCTGCAGAACGGCATGAAAGGGAAATGGAGGAGGGCTGATTGCTGTTTCTTTGGAGGAGCTCTAGGCTCACCTTCACCTTGGATGGCGTCTCTTGGCTTTCGGTGCAGACCCTGCAGTCTCTTGACAGTGTCTCCCAGGACACTCTGGTGAGCTCCAGGCCTCCCCCAGACCCTTTGGGTCCCCAGTGTGCAGATGGACCTTTTGCACCCTTCTACTGCTGACCCTGCAGGTGGCCAGTGAAGCCGATCTTGTCAATCCTTATATATTTGTGTATCTTGCATTAAGTCTGTGTCTCCAGGAAGCCCTGGCTGACACCTCCTCTTCACTTGGAACATACTTGTCCTTTCATTCTTGCCACTTTCTGAAACAGGTCTGGACACCTTCTTTTGTGAGGGTCTTCCGTGGCACTGTCATGGCTTCCTCTGTGTCCTGAACGGATTCAAAGCCCTTACTTTTCATGGTGCTTTTGACTCTGAGGAAGAACCAAAAGTTGTATGGTACCAGACTCAGTGAATAAGGTAGATGACGATACACTGAAGAAGTTTTTGGAGCCCGCCTTTCCATCCCATGACACTTGGTAGAAGCATTCACCATGTTTTTGATCACACTCTATAAATTCATAATAAAGCACCATCAGAACTGCTTCAAAGAGTGGCGAGAATGGTGAGGTAAACGTGTTTGATGTAAGGAGGAATATTCTGAGGGGATTCATGGCAAGGCTTTTACCATAAAATCTAAACATTAGCAATATATTTTGACCACATATTGTACATCATGCAGTGATATTAAACGTATCTATCTCCTCAAACTTTATCACTTCTTGGTGGTGAAAACACTCAAAATTCTTTCTTGTAGCTTTTTGACAACTACAGTACACAATCTCTGTCATTCTGCATTTGTGCACAGGGCACCAAAATCTCTTTTTCCCCACTAACTGTGATTCAGTGCCTCGGTTCTCTCTCTCTTTCTCTCCTCTGCTTTCTCCATTCTACTCTCATCTAGCAACTAGATCAACTACGAGAGGCTATACAATGCTTATCTTTCACCAATAATGCCCAGCTCCATCCACACCACCACAATGGTAGGATTTCACTCTTTCTTTCATTTTGCTTTGTTTTGTTTTGTTTGGATTTCAGTCTTCCTTATGGCTGCATAGTATTCCACAGTGGATCATTGCCACATATGCTTTGTCTGTTCTTAGACAATGGGTACGTAGGCTGCTCTCCTGTCTTGGCTACTAGGAATCACATTGCACTGAATGAGGGAGTGCACACGTATCTTGGACACACCCATTTCATTCCTTTAGACATTTTCTCAGGAGCAGGATTGCTGGATCAGGTGCAGTTCTATTTTCAGGTTTTTGAGGAAGCTTACCCTGTCCTCCACAATGGCTGTACTAATTTACACTCCCACCTTGTCTCCACACTAACAGGGTTCTGCACAGCAAAGCAGAGTCTCAAGATAGGTCATTTGCAAATAGAAGAGGACCAAGGATGGAGCGGGGGGGGGGGCATAAAAAAGAATGAAGATGTTTTATGTATGTGTATGAATTCCCTACAGTGAAAGTAATCATTATGTACTGTAAGCATGGGCTATAAAAATTTGAACAGCAACATCTCAAAGCTGACTAGCAGTCAAAAAGCAAGAGCCCAAGAAATTTTCCTTTTAAAATGGCATTCAAAGAAACAAAAATGATCAAGTTACAGAAGTATGAGCACTTCTCTTTTCTACAATTGAACTAAAAAGCTGACTTTCTTTGCACCTGTCTCCTTGCTCTGACGACCATGTTTTCCGAAAGAAATTCCTCTGACAAGGGGCTTGGTTTTACCCCCACCAAATGCTACCTATGTGCTTTCGATGAGGGCCTTGGTTTTATATCTACCTGTCTCTGTGTCCTCCTCCTTCATTCAACAAGCATTCTGAAGGATACTGGCACACCAGACCTGATACTGTTGGGTTACCCAGCTGAATAAGTCTTATTCTAAAAAAGAGACACATACCAATGGCTGTAAAGACCTGGAGCTGCTCTTCCATCTTTACACTTCCAGGCCGGCTACAGAGGGAAGGTTGTGTCAAGGAGTGGGCCATGGGGAGGGATCCTGAAGGAGGGAAATCTGAATTAGATCATAGGGACACAGGAAGGAAAAGCCTTCCAGGCAGCATCTGCCAGATTCTCCTGTAGTGGTGGGGAATGAAGGGCAAAGAGAGACAGCAAAATAACTTTTTGGGTGCTTGAAGGGTACCCATGAAGAAGGCAGCCAGGCTGGGGCTGAGTGACTTCAGGGCTGGAAATGGGGTAAATGGGCAACAGGAAGAGAAGCCAAATTTGTTCAGTCTGAAAAAGAACTTAAACACAGAATAAGCTGGCACTAGTGATCATAACAGCAAATTCTCCTACGGGCCAACCTGTGTTCTAAGTAACACACAGACTGAGTGTCTCTTTTCCTAAATGTTTGGGTTCAGAAGCAGATCTCAGATTTTAGAATATTTATGTGATGAGCTAGGTTAGGGATTGGGCCCAAGTTCGCACAGGAAGTTCATGTGTGTTATGCACATGCCCGACGCAGGAAGTCTGAAGATGCTTGTATACATATAATGCGCTTAGACTGTGACTTATCATGTGAGGTCAAGCATAGCATTTTCCATTTGCGATGTCAGGTCAGTTCTCAAAAAGTTTTAGATTTTGAGGCCTTTTGAAGTTGGGGTTTGGGGGTTATGGTTTCTCAATCTATACACAAATATACATATGCACATCTAATTCATACAAATAACTATATATTATAAATAAGATGATTTCTACATCTGTACAATTCATATACAGGAATCCTCATAACATCCCTCTATTGCTTATCCCCAGTGTATCGCGGCAGGAAGTGAGACATGGGACATTCGGGAACAGCGTCAGCACAGACACCCTCAGTCTGTGTTCTTACTGCCCACGCTGGCACGGTTCCTGTCACCGAAGATTCCCGGTGCAATTACAGCAAGGCCCCTGCTTCCCGTGCCTGGGGCTGAGCTACGTCGTCTGCAGCTGGAAACTGTCTGAGGGTTCCTTTCTAGGTTCAGAACATAGAATTCATGGCCCCATTTTTCCAGTCTCTTCTCTTTCTCCATTCAAGAGCCACGGACCTACCCAGCTCCCAGGCTTTCTGTGTGTTCGAAGCTCTATTTTCTTTGCACATCTCTCTTTGCTCATTCCTAAATCTTGCTTCTATGTGTTGACTTGGCCTTTCTGGGAAACTGTTTTCACCTTCCTCTCCTCCTTTCTGGTCCTTTCGTTTTCATGTCATCCCCATCCCCCTCTCTCCTATTTGCCTCCTAGGTCCAGAAATCAGTGCAGCCTAGATGAGCTTTGCCCAGACAGTGTGTGCGGGAAAGGTGGTGACAGACGGTGACAGGGAGTGGAAGAGGACACAGCTGGCCATGTGTGTGCTGCTTGGCCAGGCCCCTTTGGGACGCTTCACTCTAAGTAAAAATTCCCTGGGCTTGGAGACAAGAGCAAGGACCAGACAAGGAGGAGAAATGAGGTTTGTGTGCTGAGTTTGGCTGCCTAGGTTGGGGCTTCAGGCTGAAGGGTCTCTCAGCTCTGGCCCAAAAATAAGGTGCGGTTCCCTGCCTCCACCTAACCAGAGTCTTCAGTTCTGCAGTCTTACAAACAGCTGGTGACTGCTATATGAATCTAATTAAGCACCTTCCTGATTGCAGACTCTTCAAATTCTATTTTTAAGATTAAGAACATTTTCCCAAAATGTATTTCACTGAAGACATTTAATCCTCAAACCACCACTTCGTGTGTGGGCCAAATCTTATTATAGACATCATTCCAACCAGAGGCCTGGCTGGGTCAATAATATTGATTGGTGAGCCCAGGATGTCAACTGTCTGACTGTGACACTTCAGACCAGATTCTGTGCTTTAACCTTGTCATATTTCCAGCAAATGCCCTTCCCCTGTAGCCTCTCCCTGAAATAAATGTCACAGAAAATGAAAACCCATCACATTTGCTTCAGGCAAATGAAGCAAGATGCAGCTGCTTATCAGCCTGGACTCTGGGCCGGTTTGGTTCGTCATTTGGAGCTCTGGGTCGGTGATTCTGGCGCTGCTCTGCTTTGTCCCGATCATGGAGACCTGGGGCATGACTTTCTAAGCAACCCAGATGTTTAAAGAGTGGGACATCGATTTGGAAAGTAAAAGTCAGATTGAAAGAGAAGCAATTACTGTGATGAAGATTCTAAGGCTCCTCCTGAATCTGCCTTTGTTCTCATAAAGACACCATGCTCCTTCAATTACAGTGGGGTTTCATCTTGATGAGCCCATTGTAATTTGAAAATATCACAAGTCCAAAGTGCAGTTAAGTCACCCCACAGAACATCCTGGCTTAGCGCGGCAGTGGCCTGGGGAATCTGCATTGGGTTCCCCATGACCATGGGGCTGGCCAGGATCAGTGACCACTGCTGCTGGCCAGTATTGCAGGAGAGGATCAGAGCACATGTCACTAGCCCCAAGAAGGTCGCATTATAAAACCTGATGGACAAATGGTCCCTTCTCCCTGAACCTCCATTTTTAAAGGGTATAAGCAGGCAAGTCCACTTTGAATAGGAGCAGAAATCAAAATCAGAGGAATTGTATCATAACACTGATAGATTTCCCTACCCAAAAAACTATAATAAAGTAGCAAAGCAAGGGCTATAAAATAAGAAATATATTTTGCAGCCAAAAGAAAAACAAAGAGAAGTTTCCCTGATTCAGAAAGCAGGACTGCATCAGGCAAGAGGGGCCTCATCCTAGTCTGGACAGAGGGCAGCAGGGTTCAGGGTGGCCTGGAGAGGGAAGTGGCACAGAAATCACTCAGAGTAACACCAGGGACCATGGAAACCTATACAAGGGGGAATAGTAAAAAGGCCTGAAATGCTTCTTCAAAGAGTCCATCTTTTCAGCTGAATGGAGCCAGGGCTTCCTGAAATTACCCAGGGCTGTGGTCCAGCTGAGACTCCACAGTGAGATAATCTCATCAGATCTGGCTTGAGGGCTCACTCAGCACCAGGGCCCAAAGCTTAGATATCCTGAGAAACTCCCAAAAAGCCTTCCAGTGGGAGAACTAGTTTTCCAGGACCCAGACTGTCCACGTATCAGAAAGAAGAGTGGGTGATGGTAGAAGTCAGTTCTTGCCCCTTCTGTGGTCCAAGGCTCTGTGCCTGGCTGTGGGAGGGAACGGTCTGTGGAAATAGAAGGAAAAACGCAAAATCGAGAAAAGCGTTCTTCAGAGATAGTGAGCACAACTCAAAGGGCAAGAGAGACAGATCCCCCAAACTGGATGGAGGAGTAGAAATCAGAGTAAAACAGGCCCAGCAAGGCCCCTCCAAGAGGAGAGCAAGGATCCCCAACATCATTGGCAAGGATAGATAAGCCCCTTCCAGCTGAAGGAAAGAGCAAGGGGACTGAGAAACTCACTTCCAGTGCTGTCATAACCGTTCTTGATGTTCCGGAATCAATGATTTAGCATCTTGAAATTATGAGCCAAAGCCACCTACACTCATGTTTTCCTGTTTCCGCAGGTGCATGAAAATCATATTACAAACCCTCTGCCTACAAACCTAACATCAGTTTTATTTTCTGCCAAGGAAGGACAAGCCTACTTAACAACCTCCCACAACTCTCAAAAGAAAAGCTTTGTCCATGCTTCTTCCCCACTCCCGCTGCCTCTCCCCCCACCCCTGGTGCGCATTCCTCTGAGGAACTGGGAGTAACAAACTTTTCTGTCACAGCAGTTGCCCCTGTGTCTGTCATCTTCCCATATCTGATTCAAATAGCTCCCAATCTACAAGACAGGCTGTGTGAGGTGCAAGATAGAATCACAAGCTGGCTGATGGGGCTAACGGCGGATGTGGTGTGACTGCTGGGAAGCAGAGGGCATCTCGAGTGGCTCAACTCACTGAATCTCACCACAGCTCCATGAGACAAGCCTCGGTGTTGCTCTCATTTTGCACACGAGGCCAAGCCTAGAGAGGGCAAATCAGGTCTTCCGGGTGACTCGGCTGCCGGACAGCAGAGCTTGGAAGCAGGGAGGCTGCAGACTTAGTTGCTAACATCATACTTATTCTTATTCCAACCCGCTTGCTTCCTCTTTAGTTTTGTCTCATTGTGACTATCGTGTGGTCACAGACATCAGCAGAGGTTCACTGGGAGCCCAACAAACAGTCACAATGTCTTAAGCGCAGGGCACCCAACTGTGGGACAATGAGCCTTGCACTCAAGACGACAAGGAAAACACAGAAGCCAGTTGTGGAGACAATGGGTGCTTGCAGAGATAAGAGGATGCGGATCAGTCAGTGCTCACTGGAAAAACAGATTTAACACGAGATGTACAGATACAGGAGGATTGAGAGGGTGGCTCACAGTGCCGCCTGCCCTCAGAGTCTGCTGCAGAAGGGTGAGAAGGCTGTCTGTGGGCCGGAGACCCAGGGTGCAGTGGAAGGTTTGGTGTGCTGCAGGGTCCTGTGTGAGGCCTAGTGGGAGGTCAGAGGGTCTGTGCTGGAAGCTAGAGGACACTGTCCTGGGTGAAGGTGGACACTGGAGCGGCTCGGAAGAGACAGAAGCAAGCCTGCCTTCCTCCTTTCCCCTGTGTTCTGTCCAGGTGATCCAGGTGACACGCTTCTGAGTGGTGCTGCTCACACCCAGTAGGGGTCTTCTCCCTTCGGTGCAGTAAGTCCCCCATTTATGGACATTCGTAGATGTGAACCCACGGCAACAGTAGCTCTGTGTTTGCTGGACGTGGTCACTTTTTGCTGCTGTGTCTCACTGCTCAGTTCAGTAGCGTCCAGTAGTACAGTGCGCAGACACAGCCCAGGACATCCGAAAGTAGGAGGACGAGCAAAAGTGACACAGAGGGAATGACGGGAAGCCCAATGTGATGTGTACATTGTGTACTTGTGTCAAAGGTGTGTAAGAACCACTTCGTCGGTCTCACAAATGGATCTGATTTAGAAATGTTCTGGGATGGAACACATTCAGGTATCAGGGACTTACTGCAAATCCCCTCAGACACACCCCGCACTACGATGGTCACATGGGTTGAGGATTTCTTACTCAAGTTGACGCAACAGTTAACCATCACAGGATGTGAATCACGGGCTCTGGGGGCGCTTGACCTGCACTGAGGAGGAAGAAGGTGCTTAGAGCATTTCTGGAAGGTGGAAAGTTGTGCAGGCCATGTCTGTGTTTTTGCTGTCATGGCCCCATCTTGATTATTAGCCTGAGATGCTGGGTTGGAGTGAAGAGGGTGACGAGAGGGGAGGAAGGCTCTCCAGTGGGATGGTAAGGCTGAGCACAGTGTGGGGAGCAGGGGAGCAAACTGAGAAGGGGCAGCACCAGGTGCGTGGGCGAGGCCAGACACCGAGGGCACTGCAGGGCTCTCCAAGATGGGGAGCATTGGAAAGGCGCAGAGCTGAGTGACAGAGTCCTTGTTACAGAGGGGTCTTAGACTTGTGCCCCAGAAGATAGAGACCCATCTGTCATTAGAATCCTTGGCTGTGTTAGTGAGCATTCAGAGACTATAACAAAACACTGGCGATAACTGATCAGCAAGAGAAAAACCTGCTTTCAAACCACAGTTTTAAAGATGACAGTCTGTGATGGAGTGTTCTTATGACTTTGGGTCCTTGGGAAACAGCACATCATGGTGAGCATGTATAGCAGAACAAAACCACCCACCTCATGACTAGGAAGCAAAAGGAATGAGCAGAGGACTGACAGTCTCATTCAAGGGTGCCCAAGACCTAAGGAGCACCCCAGAACCTCGCATAGGCTCCCCATAGCGCTGCCTGGGGACCAAGCCTTGACTACATAGAGCTGCAGTAGCTTATTCAAGCATAGCACTGTTGTCACAGGAAGCAGCACAAAGCCACCATCAAGTCCTTCCTCTTTTCCCCTGCTTGGAGTCCCATTAGCAGCATTGGAAAAGTTGGCAAAGAATGGGTTTTTGACAGCTTGGACCACTGACACCACATGCAAGCCTCATATGTGTCAGAATGGCTTTTGCTTCCTTCTATGGTCCTTTCTGAAATTTTTTCAATGTCTATGTTTTATTAAATAAATAAAAATTTATTAAAGAGAACAGAAAATGTAGGCATTAAAAATTTTCTAAATCATATGTAATCCTACATGGAAACATTGATAGAAATGTTTCTGCATTAAGTAATCTTAATGTGCTATGTACACACAATTATGCATGCTGTTGAATAACTTGCCTTTCTCATCAGCATACCACTGTTTGTATCTCTGTGCCAATAATTTTATGTCCTGTGTACACAGATGAAAATATTTTTGGTCTCACAGTTATCTGAGTGTTCCATGATTTGTTTTGATGTTCTATTCGCCTTCTCATTTAGTTTAAACATTTTTGGACATATTTTTCAGTACTTGCCTGATTATTCAGGTAATTATCAAAAACAGATGAAAAATGTAACTTCTCAGGGTTTTTTGCTTTTGCTGCTTTCAATACTTCATCTTCATCTCCATACATATGTTAACCATAATTTTCATTTTGGGGCCAATTTCCTTTTACAGAGTCTCACTTGAAAAATGACTACACAAATCTCTCCTGACGAAGAAGTCCAAATAATTTATGTAGATACTCTGCCTTCGAGGAGGGGGAGATAAGATAAATCCCATCTTTAGTCATGGCCTGTGAATGGTCACTCCCTTCCGAGGTACAGTGAGAGTGAGGGAGCAGAGGAACCTAACCGTGCAGCAGTGTGACTGGTCCCTGCATCCAGATGGGAAAGGTCAACATCAATAGCTGTATGACCGCATGTGGCCTCCATGAGATGCACTGATAATGTCACCTCATCTCTCTCCCAAACACCATAACACTAACATTTTCATCAGACTATGAATTGTCCTGAAAAATACCAAGCGGTCCAGTTCTCAGAAGTCTAGGGCTCCAGAAACAAGGACATCTGAGAAACTGTCACAGCCGAGGAACCTAAGCAGACGTGAAAACATGTGGCATCCTGGATGGAATCTTGGAAGGCAAAAGGGACATTCAGTTAAAAAAAACCTTGGCAATCAGCTGGATTGGATGGGGCACACCTGTAATCCCAGCACACTGGGAGACCGAACTAGGAGGATTGCCAGTTGGAGCCCAGCCTGGGTAACTTAGTGAGACCCTGTATCAAAATTAAGAAAGAGGAAGAAGGAGAAGGAGGAGGAGGAAGAGGAGGAGGGGAGAGAAAAAGGAGTAGAGGGAGGAGGAGGGGGGGAAGAGGAACGGGAGGAGGAGAAGGAGAAGGAGGAGGAGGAGGAGGAGGAGGAGGAGGAGGAGGAGAAAAAGGGCCAGGAATGTAGCCCAGCAGGAAGGTCCAGGTTTAATCACACCACCACCACACATAATTTAGTTCAATTTGTACAATTAATGAACAAATGCAATGGACTCTAGTTACTCTTGCATCAGTATTTGTTCACTAATTGGACAAATGCCCCATACTAGCGTAAGGTGTTAACAACAGGGAAACTGGCCATGAGGAAACTTGCGTATACCAGAATCTGCTGTACTGTCTTCTATATCATTCTGTAAATCTAAACCTGTTTAGAACTCAAAATCTGCTAACGAGAAGCACAGCAACCGCTCAGGTCTGGTCAGAGACCGCTGCTCTCCTGTGCTGTCACTGGGGCCTGGTGCAGAAGCGGTTAGCAGGGTGGCTGTCATCCCTCTTGAGGCTGGGTAGAAGCTGACCCCACCACGGGTGTCTGTGGAGATTGCTATTATTCTCCTTTCTCCCTCCGCTTTGGCGATTACTATTCCCAGGGGTAGATTTCCCTGGACACATGCTTAACTTTGGAGGTACGGATAGCCCGTGAAAGACCCCACGGCCACTTCTCAAGCCACCATCCCTCCTGCTGGCGACAGTGTCTTCCTCTGTGTGACCCTCTCTGCAGCAGGGTCTACGGCCCAGCAACAGCACCCACGGGGACACAGGGACGCTTCCTCCAAGTGCAGCAAGGCTCTGTCCCACCAGTGCCACAGGGCGGCCAGCAGCACATGGGCCCTGGAGGCCACCCACAGGGCTCACTGGCCACAGAGGCCTAGACCTGGGCTTTGCTTTCAGACCCTGAGGTTGGCATGAGCAGAAGGATACGGGCCTCTGTCATTTGCATGGATAAGGGCAGCAGAGCAAGGACGCGATTCCTGTCACCACCCTGCAGTTCACTGCAAATACAACCATACAGGAAGTTTCTTGTACATGGGTAATTCAATGTTTTAAAATGTGGGATTATTCAGGCAATTTTAAATAAAAGTAGTTGATACTTGTTAGACACATACCATGTGTCATACTATTTTAAGTGCTAAATACATATCAGCGAATTTTAATCAAGAATGCTAATGGCCCTGAAGCAAGGCCAGCAGATTGCTATAGCTGCTGGTTTCAAACAGGAACCTAAAGAGAATTCTTTCCGTGGTCTGTTGGCCATCTCAAATTTGAAAATGGAATGGTCAATTCATCAGAAAGAAATAGCAGGTGAGTATGGTGGACTTTTGGGGGCCTGCAGGGGAGAGACACTGGTGCCTCAGGACCTGCACCGTGTGGTTGACTCAGGGTGCCAGGAGAACAAGGAGCTCCGCCCCTCTCTGGGGGGTGGCTGTGAGTGTGGCAGACTTTTGGCAGCCTGAAGGAGAGAGACCGTGGCACATTGGGACCTGCACCATGAGGTTGACTCGGGTGCCCAGAGAACAAGGAGCTCCTCCCCTCTCTGGGGGGTGGCTGTGAGCCTGCCGGCATGCGGGCTTAGAATGGAACATCTCATGTCATCCTGTCCCATTCCTCCCAACCTCAGCAAGTGGGAGCCAGTTAACTACACATCTTGTGAAAAGATTGGCTATGTTATTTAGCATGAGCTCCCCATATGCAAAGATATGGACAACCATTTGGATGAAAACGAGAGACAATATGACAGATAGTAAAGATCTCTGGTTGTCTAGCTTTGAAATTTATGCTTTCTTATGTCCCGTTCTGTTCTGTTTTGTTGTGTTTAATTTTACCCCCTTTAAAATAAAATTTAAAAAAAGAACTCTAGGAGATGGTTACTATTCTTGTTCCCATTTTATAGGTGAAGACACTGACAGCAGAGTGGTTTAAGCAGATTATACAAAGTCACACAGAGGGAGAAGTCACCTCAGAACAGTTAGACTCCAAATCCACGCTCTCAACCTCTACAGCACTTGTCACACCTGTATCCTTCCTTGCACACATTCACACACACGTGTAGAAATTCAAGTATATGTGTGTGACGCACGTGTAAACACGCATATATATCATTGCTGTAAAACACTGGAAAAGCAGTCAAATTCATTGCATTAAGTTCTGCTTCAACTGAAATTCAAAATGAAAAATTAACTTGTTTAAAGGTTTAGGACATTTGTAGATGGTACTGCTCACAAACAAAACATGAAAAACAGTAGTTTGGTACTTGGAGAGTATTTCTTAGGTAAAATGAGTTTTAGATAAGAGTAGCCTTAAAAGATTACTTGAGTGTTATCAGGGAGAAAAGATTCTCTCTTAGAACAATTATTCCTAGAGATACAATGTTTAAGTACAATTGGAAAATTTGCAATCCCCTGGAGTTGGAGGGAAGGGATTTCTCTAATGAATGTTATTTCCTGCTCTTCTAAGAAAAATAATAAAGGCCAAATTGATTTTCCTTTGGAGTGACAGACCAGGCATTTCTTAAATCTCATCCACGGGAAACTGGCCTCTGCCATGGCATTTCAAGTCTATAGGTCACAGATAAGGCATTTTCATGAATGCTTACCTAAAAAACCCAAGAAATAGACACCAATGGCATTCTGAAATCTGACTGTTATTATTAGTCTTAGGTGACATATAATTTCCAATAACTTTAAGGTAGACTGGAATTGTTTATTTTTGAACCAGCGTCACCTACTTGGGGACAGCCCCTGCCACAGTGGCCAAAGAAGCTGTGGGCCAGCATTTTCCAGCAGCAGGAGCTGGAGAGAAATCAGAGCTCTGTGATCTGGGAGGAAGCTGATTAAAATAGCGGAGAGCAGGAAGATTGGAAGCAATCAAAGATAAACAGAAACTACGAGAGCATTCCAAGTATCATCTGCTGTAACAGTACACAGGCTGGTGGAAATTCTCCCTAGGGGTCTGTATCACAGAGCTGCAGGTTTTCTCTGTGAGATGAGGAAGGCTGCTTCTGCTCACGTTACCATGGTGATGCCAAAACCAGTTACCATGAGCCCTCTGAAGCCATGGGGTCCCATGAATGTGTCTTTCTGTATGTATGTGTAGATGTATGTGTAGTTTCAGATGTAAGTAACATACACACACAGACGCACACACAGATGTACATGTGTGCACATGCACACAAGTCAAGCTGATTATTGATTCTCCTATTGGGATAGGAGTGCGATGCTGGTAGTTGCTTATTTTAACTTTTACACTTAGTTTGTGGGTCATCAGTTGAAGTAGGAGGCTCTCCTGTTACAAAAGTTTTCCTTCTGACAATGACCTTCCCCAAGATAAAGTTCTGCCTCCTCAAGACCAAAGGTGAAATCTCAGATGGAGAGAAAGGCAGGGAAAATGTGAATATGAAGACCGTCTTAGGGAATTTTGTTTAAAAAAAAAAAAGAATACAAAATCTATTGGATCTTCTTTGTGCAGGTCAGGGGCAGTCTTGCATGCATGCGTGCATGCGTGTGTGTGTGTGTGTGTGTACAGCTCTTCATGAATTTCTAAAAGGTGATATTAGGTTTCCATTCAGCTAATGGAATAACCTGGTGGCTCAAGTTGACTTCTCTTCCTTGCTTCCCATAGTCGGCTGGATCCCTAAACCCAGCGCAGTTCTTTTTCACATCCTCTTAGGTCTAACATCTTCTCTCCATCCTCAAGGTTGCAGCACTGACTCAGTCTCTTCTCATCTGTACAACTGCAATGGCTCTTAGCGAACTTCTGAGGATTGCTGTTCCCTAAGCCGTCAACTATGTGCTCGCCAGAAAGACTTCTAAAACGTAAAAATGTGCCATTGCTTTATCAGAACTGCCTTGGCATAGTATTTATAAGTCACATTCCCAGGAAGTTCTCCAATCAAAATCTAGAGTTCAATCAAAGCCAATATGCCCATTGTGCCTTTGATTCTGCTGTTGTGGCTGCCTTGGTGTCCTGAGTCAATTGAAAACAGTTACTTTTCCTGGTCATTTTGATTTTGGGGAGGGGCCAGAAGTCACGTGGTGCCAGATCCAGTGAATAAGGAGAATGAGGATGCACCGTGATATGTTTATCAGCCCGCCTTTCCCTTGGATGACACTCAGCAGCAGCATTCACTGAATTTTTGATCACACCTCACAAGCACATTCATGAAAGAGCGCTTTCAGAATTGCTTCAGAAACTGGTAAGAAGGATGATAAGTGCGCTTCAATGGAGGGCGAATATTTTGAGGGGTAATGTATGTTTTACTGGAATAAAGATTTTTTTCTTTAAACATTCGCCATGTATTTCCATTACCCTATGCATGACCCTTGGTCTAGCTGACTACAGCTGATTCGTGATACTGATTTGCTCTATAAAGATATCGTACATTCTGTGCCTCTTGTATGGGAGGCACTGTGGTAAATGTTTACGTGTTTTTATTTCACCCTCCCAATAGTCCAAAGGAGTGGAAACTGTTATTAATCTTATGGATACAGAAGCCCAGGAGAGGCTAAACCTAAAGGTCGCCAACAGGAAATAGGAGATAGTGGACGGGAAGTTGTCTCAGACTCCACCCCTGCTCCATGCTACCTTTCTTCTCCTCCTTGTTTTTGAGCACCCATTCATTCATGTAATCTTTCACCTGTGAATGAATGACTGCTGTGTGCCAGGTCCTGGGCTATGACCCTGAGGACTGAGTGTCCTGCATCATCACAGCCTAGCTCAATAGCTGGCAGTTTCTCCTGGCCCTGCTTGGGCCTGGCAGACCCTCGGCAGCCTGCAGTCATCTGCCTGCCTCCATCCTCCCTTCTTTCCACCCTTCTCTCCCAATGCACCAGCCTGTCCTCTGCCCTGGTCAGTGTTTCCCTGGCTCCCTCAGGTCTGCATCATTTCAAGTGGCATGATCTCAGAGACTCCTGCTCACATACACAATATCTATTTGAATTATTTATGCCTTATTTTCCTTGGTTTGATTCCTCAGTCAACTGCTTTATCCTCAGGCCTATTTTCTTCCCCTTAGAATTCGTCACAAAATTTCAATCATTTGCAGTAAGAAGGTAACATGGCATAATATTCTACAATTTTGGCTTTTCGAACTCAGATTTGAATCCTGAACTCTTTCTCGATAGATATGCATCTTAGGAGATTTATGTAACTGAGTCTCACCTCCTTCACCTATAAAATGATGACAGTGACCACTGGTTGTGTCCTCCCAAAATCCATCTGTTGAACTCTCCACTATGATGAGACTTGGAGATGAGCTTTTGGCAGTAATTTGATACAAAGAATGATTAGTGTCCTTGTAAGTAGTAACATGCAAGACTGTTATGTCTTGTATCTATTGTCCCCCCATACCGCAAAGCCTCATGATCTTATAGAAGGGACTTTTCAGAGGTGTCTGAATATAAAGTGTGTGATACTGGGATTGAGGTTGTTTGATATCTGCATTAGCCCCCTGATTGGTGTCACACAGTTCTGGGTGTGGTTAAATGAAGGTACTGAGGGGGCAAGCTCCACCCTGGGTGTGGGTGGTCCCAATCAAAAGACCTGTAGCCTGGATAGAATATAAAGGGATAGAAATAAAGCTGCTTGCCATTTCTTGCCTGCCTTGCAATGGACTGTTTCTCCTCTGTTATGCCCTCTGCCATGCCACCCTGCCTTAGAGCCAGTTGACTATGGATTGAAACCTCTACAAACCATGAGCTACGGTAAATCCTTCCTCCTTTAATATTGGGGACCAAGTATTTTCATCTCACCAATGAGAAAAGTAACTAAGACAAACACCTTGCTTATTTTGCCTCTGTGCTTTCCATCACATGAAGACATGATGGAAAGATGACCACATGGAAACAAGAAACTTCTCAAACACCCAGCCTGATTCCACACTTTACGGTTTTCAAAACTGAGAAATAAATGTCTGCTATTTAAGACCCTGGTCTATGGTATTCTATTATAGTGTTCTTAGCCAAACAAGACACATTGTCTACAACATAGAATTGTCCTGCAGATTAGAGGATGCAATGCTTAAGAGTAATTCAAGATACACACACACACACACACACACACACACACAAGTGGGAGTTACGTTGTTAGGTGATGCATTAGCAGGCTTTCCCATTGCTAAAACAATACTTGACACCCACAATTTTAAAAAGGTTTTTATTTTCCTCATGATTTCAAATGGTAACATTCATGGTTGACTCACTCCAAGGCAGGAACATCATGGAGGAAGGGTATAGCAGAGGGACACTGCTTAGTTCATGGCAGCCGAGAAGCAGAACAGGGAAGCAGCCCCACAAAGGAAGGGATGAGACCAGACATAGATCCCAAAGCCACATGTCCACAACCCCGCCAGACTAGAAAGCAGACCACAAAGTGGGAAAGCCAATCAAGTGAACACCGCACTCTAACCATCACATCCCTCCCCTTGTCAACCTCACACTAAACACATCTCCTTAAACCATGATGATCTTCAAATAAATATACAGTGGTGTCTCTGTTAGCAAACACACTTGTTGGTCAACAACTTGGTTCACAAACAGAAGTGTGTGACAAAATTTTTTGTTTGTAAATTCTGCATTGGATGACAAACATGACTACAGCCATCTTTCTCACACAAATACAAACATGGCCATCTTCTCCAAAATCGTAGAACAAATTAAGTTCATGAACTGAGGTGCCACTGTCATGACAAATTCATAATTATACCTAATGTAATTATGCCATGTCAACCAGAAATACAATAATCCCTTCTCCAAAGTCTCAACAGTTCCCGGCATCTTTCTGAAAATCCTAATCAAAGTTTCTCCTGTGATATAAGGTAAACTGTTAACTGTGAACTTCTAGGGGGAAAAAAGAAAGAAAGAAAAATAATCCTGACATACCTTGGCATAGGGTAAACATTCCAATTCCAAAAGGGAAAAATGAGAAGATAGCTTAGATCATAGTAAGACCAAAACCCAGCAGGGCAAATGGCAAGTTCTACAGCTGTATATCTAGCATCCAGGTCTCACAGTGATAAAGTGTGAGTTGCAAAGGGCCTGATTTGTTCCATTCTGATGGCCTTGCTGGTTGCGGCCCACACACCTGTCTCTTGGCCCGGCTCCGCTCATGGATTACAGCTTTTCTTGGCAGATGTCCTACATCCCTGGCATCTTCCACTGCCAGGCTTCTCTACTGCACCTTCACTTTCACTTTCATTTTTACAGCTTCAAGCACTGTCCTCTCAGGGGGTCCTTTCTTAGGCTCCCATAACTTCTTTTCAAATCTAGATGAAAGCTTTCCTTACCCAATAATTATCGCCTTCTGCATGCTGGCAAAACCAATGACAATGACAAGGCCTACTGTCAGTGGAAGCCGTAGTCAGCCCCTCTTGGATCATGGCACCATTGGGCTCTTAGTGCTAGGATGACTGATCACAGTGAAATGAATCCCTGAGAACTAATTCTCAGAGAGTCTTTCCTGAGCAAGGGCTCTAAGACTCTCCAAATGAAATGTTGATGGCTTTGCATAATTGAGCTTCTGATGGGTCAGATTTTATTGGTTTGTGAGACACTCTCAGGTGTCTTTCTTTCTGCTCCTATCTAAAATACTTGTTTTCTTTTTCATGGCACTAATCTCATCAGTAGACACACATCCTCTGGGCCCAAATGTATACATGGCCTTTTCTGAGTTCTTGGTTCTATTGAATCCCTCCTCTGCTGCCTCAGTGCCTATCCCTTACCAATCTTTCTTCTAAATTTTCATTAAATGAATCATGCATAAAAGTAGAGCAATTTTCCTGAAAGGTCTTGGTAGGTTTTGTTTTATTTTGTGACATGAGGGATCTAATCCAGGGACTTACATGTACTGGGCAGGCACTTTACCATTGAGTTATACTCCTATCCCTTTTAACACTTTCACTATGCTTCTCACTATGTTGTCTAGGTGGCCTCAAACTTTCTATGGTCCTGCTTTGGTCTCCCAAGTAGCTGGGATTCCAGGCATTTGTTAACATGTCCTACAAGTCTTGGGAGCTCTATTGCAGAAACGCCAACTGATCAGATTTAATGCCAGAAATTTCAGCTCGCTAAAGGGATTCACAGTTCCTCTAGTGTGAGGTGCAGCTTTCTCCCTAGAAACCTGGTCTCTTCCTTACCTCTTCCTCTACCACTGTCACTGTCACATACAATTCTTGACAACAAACTAAGATTTAGCCAACTGTCATTTCTTTCACTCCTACCACTCCATGGTCTTGTAGCTCACCTTTTTACTGGAAGTCACATCAAGGTATTTTTCCAAACAGAGACAGTTTTCTTCCTAAGAAGAGCTCTGGTCTTTGCCATTAACACTTTAAAAAGCTTGAGCACTTTTAAGTGACTAAAACTGTCCATCCTAACAAGAACACTGGCATCTCTGCCACTAACTGTGGACACACCTAGAGCACTATTTATAGGATGAGGATCACCCATGCCTGCCAAGCCGTAAGGAACAATTGCAGTGTGGGAAGATGCGAAGATAATTAAATCTGTCTGAAAGTAGAACACAAACCTGAAAGAATACCAGTCTTCACAGTAAACCAGAACACAAGCCTGAGCTTTAAGTTTGTGCGCAAGAAGAAAAATGCATGTATTGTTCACCACCATGCAGCAAAGTGTCTGGAAACTGAGCAGTTAGATCAGCCGGGAAACCTGAGCAGGTGGGTGTATGTAGCCCAAGGTCTCTCCTCAGGGTGGAGCCAAGGTGTTAGTGGCCCTGCAGTGGCTGACGCCCTGCCTGGGCTAAGGATGTGCTGAAGGTCTGCTCACTTGCATGGCTGTTGGTGACAGAGCTGGTTTCCCTGCTGGCTCTTGGCAAAAGTTCCTCCCAACACAAAGCTTGTCACAAGGCTGCCCGAGTGTCCTCACACCTTGGCAGCCAGCTTCCTCAAGAAAGCATGATCCAAGAGAGCATGAGGAGGAAACCCATACCCCTCAAGACCCAGTTCCAGAGATCTCTGGCTGTCGTGTCTACCATATTTTATCAGAAGAGAGACACTAAATTCAACTTGGTCCAAAAATATGGGATTAGGATCCACGTCCTAAAGGGAATGTTAGAGACTGTGGGCATGCATCTTTAACTTCATTGCTGCAATGATACTCAATCTCATAGGAGACCCATAGATGTAATGGTTTTGAATTTCATATGAAAAGTGAACCAAATCTTGTAAAATTGAAGGAGGACTCACACTCTTCTCTTTCTGCCTCCACAAGTCCTGGGGGAGTCTGGACTCCTGAGCCCATTCTACAGAGAAGCTTTGGCACAGAGGCAAGGCAGGTGAGACCAAAGGGAAGAGTGTGCCAGTGGTGTGTGCCCACTTTCAGCATTCTGTGCCATTCGGAGTCGTGTCAGGAGCAGAGTGAGATTAATTGGTGAGTTGTTTCCTCTCTTCTTTTCTATGCCTTTCCCCCTTAATGCTTTCTTGTTAGCTATAGGTGTTATCGAATGACACACAGAGGGTTTTCCTTCATTTTTCTTAGCACTGAGGAGCCATTATGTGGCATCGATGTTTCCAGGCATCAAACAATCAATTGCTTCCTTCTCTGAAACGGGACAGAATGATCACACATTATGCTCTGCTTTCAAAGGCTATGGCTGCTGAGCTTTCACACATGATAAAAATACTTTCCAATTGATACGCAGCTATTATTAGAGCTGGTATTTACTGAAATGGTTTGTGTCACCATATTGCATTCACTGTATTGTGTAAAGAAGGAATATTTAGCTTCACAGATTTTTTGATGCTGCTAAGCCACTCTGATTTACAGCTGCATTTTCCCATTACTATTTCTACTTTTTAGAAAAAGTAACCCACTCCTTTTTTTAAGGTGAAAGTTTTCAATTGAAGCAAATTATTTCAATTTTAAACCAAATCCTAAATTTGTAACTCATTAAATGTTTTGAAAAGATGTGGAATAAGAGATTCATTCACAGGTTTTCCAAAGACCTATGAGCATTTGCTGTAACAAGGTGTTGAATGAGATGCAGCTGGAATATTTTTTGCAAGCAATGACTCCTGTGTAAGATTCTGTCATAATTTTAATGAACAAAGAGATGACTCGTAGTTAAGAAGGTGGTGCTCCGTCATCAGCCCTCTTCGTTGACTTCTGACTTGTACATTTAGTGCCATTTAAAATGGGGTTCGGTGGGGGACTTTCCATGTTGGAAAACAATCATGCATCCCAGACACAAAATTGCTTTGATGGTCATAGGGCCTCTCCCTGCAAAGGTAATGCCAGCTCTGAAGCACATAAAAAGAAAAAACAGAAAAGCAGAGACACACGGGGGATTGTGTTTACATTCTGTAGTGAGTCGTGGAGCCCAGACAAACCCACAGGGGAGAGGAAGAGGAGAGGTGCACCCCAAGGACGGGAGGCTTCAAACATCAGCCTGCATGGTTCCTGAATACCTAGAGTGTTGTTAGGTATTTTGTGAGTGACATACGTCAATTTTATAGGAATTAGAACATTTGGGCCCTAAAAAACAGACACATTATTGCCCAAGTATTAATTAGGTATTCATGAGAAATCTCAACTATTCCAGGAATTAGTGAGATATGTGATTGCTAGAGGAAAAATAACAATCCCTTGGAATTTAGTAGACTTTCCCCTCCCTAAATTCCCCATCAAATTTCAAGCCTCTAAAAATATGTTCATTATTTAAGATTATAAATCTTCTACAGACTACTTAGAGAACATTTGCAAAATACATAAAAACATACAGAACAAGATCAACTGTAATGACTTGATTTTACCTAGGAACAGACTTGTTATGCATTTTGGTTTATTTCTCCCCAGTAATTTTTGTTTTTTTTTTTTTTTTTTAAAGAGGGTAAAACTAAATATAACAAAACAGAACAAACAGATTGGAAGAAAACAATGTAAGTGACACAGATTTCAAAGCAAGACAACAGGAGATCTACAGTGGCTACCAAAATGTCTCTTGTTTTCTTCTAAATAGTTGTCTATATCTTCACGTACAATGAATTCATACAAAACAAAATAGTACAAAACTGATCAGAACAGAGTAATGAAGGCATTACAGGCCTTCAAAACCAGACAATAGGAAAATCAACAATAGCTGCCATAATGTCTCTTGTTCTCTTCAAATAGTTGTCCATACCTTCATGTATGTTGAAATTAAACATTACAAAACAGACTAAAACCACTCTGAACGAAGAATAAAAGCATTATTGGATTTCACAGCATGATGATATGCAATCAGAAATGGATACCATAATGCCTCTTTTTCTTCAAAGAAGCTGTTCATATCATCATGCATAATATAATCAATTCTCGTAAACTGTTTAGGGAAAAGTGTACACATGTATAAGCCTCTACATGTATACCTATCCTTTCTGTATTACAGGGAAAATCAAAATAAAACAAAACAAATTACTAGAAAAACATGAAACAAAAAAGGCAAATAAATAACAATAGCAAAGAGTCCCCAGTAATTTTGTAAGCATATTGTGATGGAGCTAGCACAGCAATGAATGTAAACTTTTGCATTCTGCTTTTCCATATTTAAAGCAGTGACATTTTATTCTAATTAAAACATGAATGCAGGAGCATTATAGAAACTATTAAGAAAAACAACCGCCCCCCCCCCAAATAGTGAGGAAGAAATTTAAAAATTCCCAGCAATTTTGTCGCTCACACAAGAACATGGATCAGGTTTCGGTGATCTCCTCCTGGGGTTTTTTTCTCTTAGTTCTTAGCAAACCTGTGGACTTCGTTGAGAGAATTGGGGCCATTTCTTGAATGTCCAATTACCATTTAACCAAGATTTAAGTTAAAGACCCCTGGAAAAGTCAAGTAGTTTAATAAAAATGAAGTAGGCTTCTTTTCCCAGCAGACATTTTTCACCAGGACCTTTGGGGAAGAGGGAAGTAGGGAGATGTCTGGGAAGCCAATGCTTCCTGCTGCAGCCCTTCTGCGCCCTTGCTCTGGAGCCTGGTGTCCCCACCCTGCTTTTTGGGAAGGGGGGTTGCTGAGGGACAGACTCTGAGGGCAGCAACGCAGCAGTGAATCCTCCAGGGCTGAGCTGCCACTGGAGACCCCGTGACGGAATGGCAAGCATCAGCTCTGACTCAGGAGGCTTCTGCCGCCAAAAGTCTATTTAGCTCATAAAATTTGAGTTGAACAGAATCACAGCAGCCAGTGGGCCCTGTTTTCTTCCTAGGAGATTTACCCCAGTGCTGTCAACCAGGATCACACAGATTATTGCCAAGAGGAATTAAACTTGAAGTTCTCATAGAAATAAAAATCAAAATCAAATGCTTACTGTGAATTGCATGTTTCCCTGAAATGTAGTCTCTTTAAACCAGTTTCCAGAAAGTGCTATGGCATGCGTGGAGCCGGGCTCAAGCACTGCCCATCATGTGTGATTATGGGCAGAGGTTTCTATCTGAGCTCTGTATTTCTCATCTGCGAAACTGAGCTGTTACACTTTCTCTGCTGGGTGGGGAGAGGCTTGAGGCAGCTGACAGCGGGATGCACCTTGTGCTTGCAAAGCAATCGGTGTTTGTTAGCTTTGGGGTTGAAGTGCATAGGCCCTTGCTCTGGGCAGCAGAGCGGCATGTCCAGGGGCCTGGGTGAGCACCTCAGATTTTGTTCACAAGGATTGGCGTGAACATGGAGGAAAACAATGTTCTTTTTGTTTGTTGTAGGACTGTGGAGTGGGAAATGGCGGGAAAAAAGACGTGTGATAGGAAAGATGTTCAGCTACTATATTTAGGGAACAAATGTATTACAAATATTCTCCGGTAAAAAGTCAATGGGTCAAAGCTGTCCCACCCTCATCATGCCACAGCCACAGAACTCTCTCCATTTACCACCCGGACGTAAATACCACACACTGACATCTACATTTGCTCAGGAGTATGACGGTGTCTCTGTGCTAGTACACCATGGAGTCATCTCACTGTTCTTTGAACAGCTGTGATCACACGATCCAGAGTGTAGTGACCGTTCTGCAAAGAGCAAGGGGTGCTAATCCCTATTCCTCACATGCAATCAGTGGACTGAGCATCGTTGTCTGTGAAATGGGCAGAGGATTGTCACCCTATAGGGGAGTACTGCTAGCAACGAGTGAGTCATGGTATATCTGTGCCTCCCACGAGCCGCAAAGCAAGAGAGAGCCCAGGCAAAAGCAGGTCCTCTTTAACTGTTAAATATTAGTGTTGAATTCAAACACTCCCTTGGAGGTGGTGATGAAAGAGTCATCACGGTTTGCTTGATGCTAGCAATGCTTGACTAAATATTTCTTTTTTTTTATTTTTTTATTTTTTTATAATTTTATTTAAAGAGGAAAAAACAAAACAAAATAAAACAGAATAAAGGGTAGCAACCATACAGTATTCCAAGGAAAAAAGGAAAAGTACAACAACAATAAAACCTAAGAAATTATTACTTGACTAATTACATACTGACTTCTTGGAAATAGTTGTTCAAATTACAAAGTTAA